>APFE031341845.1:47869-68756 GCA_000404065.3 Pinus taeda
CCAAAAGGATTTGAGATTTTAATCTAGATTATCATGTGTGCAGACTCAAGCGAAAATTGTACAGTCTCAAACAAGCACCTCATGCTTAGTACACCATGATAGATAGTTATCTCACTAATTTTTCCTTCACCAAAAGTGAAGCAGATGAAAACCTCTATCATATTTGGTAGAAGGTAAATTGTTGATTATTGTCTTATATGTTAATGACTTTATTTTGACTAGTGATGAGTATTTGATCAGATCTTGCAAGGAGGACCTCGCAAGAGAGTTTGAGATGAAGGACATGGGTCTCATGCACTACTTCCTTAGATTGGAAGTATGGCAAGGTGATGGGGAATTGTTTATCTCTCAAGGAAAGTATGCCAATGAGATACTTCATAAGTTCTGCATGGACAGGTGCAAACCCATGGAGACTCCTCTAGTGACCAACTGGAGGAAAGAGGATGCCATTTCAGGTGAGGAAGTGGATGCTATTGTTTACTGGTGATTGGTGGGTTCAGTCATGTATCTTGTGAACACATAATCAGATATGTGCTTTGCGGTCAACCAGCTGAGCTAAGATATGGTTAGGCCAACCAAACTATTTTGGAGGGAAATTAAGCATGTTATAGGGTACCTCAGAGGTACTACCTAGTTTGGACTATGGTATAGGCAGAGAGAGGGAATGAATTTGTGTGGCTTCACAAATGCAGATTGGCTAGGAAGTCCATCAGACTAGAAGAGTACATCAGGTGGAATTTTCAGTGTTAGGTTTGCAACAATTTCTTAGTACATCTGAAAGAAAATATCTGGTGTCACTCATCTCAGCAAAGCATAATACATGGTTACAATTCAAGCAACATGTGACATGATATGGATGAGAAAGATACTTGTTGGCTTGTTTGGTCAGATGATGGATCCAACTGTGACTTATTGTGATAATTAGAGTTTCATAAAACTCTATGAAAATCTTTCTTTTTTACAATCGATCCAAGCATGTTGATATCTAGTATCACCATCTACGAGATTGTGTGCAGAGGCAGATTATGTTGTTGTTGTACATTCTAACAGAGGAACAAGATGCTAATATTTTGAAAAATTCCTTGTCAAGATGGAAGTTTGAGTTCCACGAGTGCTAGGGGTGGTTGATAATCCCTTTCTTGTTGAGAGGGAGTGTTGAAAAGGTAGCAAGAAAATCTTAGTTTGATGTTGCCTTGGTCAAACTAGAGAAAATTCAAATTTCTATTTCAATAGAAATCTTGGAGGTAGTTAATTGAGGTGACATGACAGTTGTCACTTAGTTAACTCAATTAATTCGATTTGGGGAAACTTGAGTTTAGTTCAATATGATTGATTGCTAATTTGTAGCAATCTATTTCAGTTGATTTGAGTTATTGTCAGTTAAACTAGTTCTAACTGTTAGAACAACTAGAGGAGGTCAAGTTGTGGAAGTGGAATTTCAACCACACTCAGTGATCAATCAACCCAAAATAATTGTTGCATGCATAGAATTTGAGTTACCCAGTTGAGATAGAGATTCCAAGGCAGTGTACTATCAGTTATAGCATATGTGGTGCATGCAGTTAGAGGAAGGATCTAGAGGAATTGTACAATTCAATAGTGGGAAATTCCTAAATAATAGGGGCTAATTTCCTGAAAGAACAACACAAGGAAATAGGCTCTTGGAGGGCTTGAAAATTGGCTAAGTGTTGTCCAGAGTCAGTCAATCAAGCAAACGATAGACTATACACTTGCAAGGTGTGCTCAAGTCTGAGCAAGCATATGTACTTAATCCTTATTCCCTGATTAATGCAATACAAATAGGAAGGGATTTTGGGTAGTTGCTTTCCCCTCGATAAATATATGTGCATGTGTGATGTTTCCTTTTACATGTTTATGATTTGTTTTCTAGATGGTGAATTAACTTTCGCAGATTATTAGAGTAGCTTCGAGTCTTGTGATTTAGTAAATTTTATGAACAGTTTCGAATCTACACATTAATTTATGCACATTCTTGGTCTGGATCACATTCCTTTGTGTTTAATTGCTACAACAGGAATGCATAACATAGGAATAAATTATAGTTTTGGAGGTTGGATTACTAGTTCTTATATAATGCAGGTAGTTTGTAATTTGAATGTGTGGAGGGAACTAAGCAGTTCAAGTGATGCCTCATCTGGAGCAAGTGTCATTTGTTTTAGTGATTTGAGGAATTTGTGTCTCCTTCAACGTGATAACTCCCTGTTTGGCCTTCCCATGGAACATATAGGTTCCTCGTCTAAATGTTATAAGAATGAGAAAACGAGCCCCTGTTGGGAATGCTTTTGAAAACTTTGGAAGGTTTATTAGCTTCCTTGGATCACATCATGAAGCCGAGGAATGTGGAAGGAAGTCGTTCCAACTATTGGTCAACACACAAATTGAGACACTGTAGAGTAAATTTGAATGTTTGCAAATAGAATTTAGGATATAGATGGTTGGCATCCACTACAAACTTGAAAATATCAAGGATAATTTCTCAAGTGGAATCCAGTTGGCCTTAGTAGAAGTCGAACCCATCTCAGGCCCAATGCGAAAGAAAGGAATGAGAGCCCAATGACCGTAGTGTCATGGTTGACTGGATGAATTCAAATCTAAAGATGTGACCTCTCTTGCAAAATAGTAAAATGCTTGGGAATTTATTTTGATAATCTATGTTGAATGTTATGTAAATATGTTAGTTTTTTAGGAGTATTTTACCGAAAATATAGTAGGCATATTTTTAGAATAGTATGAAATAAATTCCATAAAAATGGTTCTCATTTTGTGGTAAGTAGAAGGTAGCCTCATTTTGTGGACAACATATGCATTCTTTTTGGAATTGGATATTGAATGTATGGGTTCTGGCTCAGAAACCAAATTTTATAATGGAAATCTATAATCGTTTCTTTGAATATATATATAGACAATATATTGTCTATTTGTTAGGATTTTGAAATTTACAAGGTTTCTAAAAATTTTAGCATTTAGTTGAATAATGAAAGTTGTAAATATCTAGTACAATTTCATCCATCAAATAATATTAAGATTGTGTTTTTAATTAAAATTACAATATCAACATCATTATAAAATATTGTTATTAATTATTTATTTTAAATCAAAGTTAGTATATTGGTGTAGTGGCTCATTTCCTATGGAGGTCATCAAATTGAAATAATATATTTATGGGAGTTTGGATACCTTAGTGTGATTGTAACCATGTGACCATCTCTTGCATTAGATGACGAGATTCAAACCTATGTCAATGCAACAAGGTGTAAGTGAAATACATATTTTTTTAAAATTGCCCCAAATTCTTGTAAGATTGATACCAACCTCTAGTTTGCTATTTTTCTCATTCTTCTTTTGTTAGGTCTTATCCTTTATTAAGATAGGCATCATTCAAATGTCTAATGAGTTTACATATTATGCATTTAAAAGTTGTATTCTCATAATCCAATGCCTTAATTTGGCAAGGATTTGTCAGGATATTTAGACATTAGGATCTTCTTAAGGGCCAACTTGGTAAAATGTAATTTATTCATGTGTTTTTTATAGCTAATTCATCTACCAACCACCATCTTATCTTGTGAGAAATGATTTGATTGTCCTATGGCTCACCATTCTATACTATATCTATAGTTCATATGTATCTTATCACCTTATTATTCCATAGTCTCCATTCAAAGAGCATGGAGGATTGATTGTCTAGTGTTGTTGCATCTCCACCTAACACTTCCACCCATAAGATGGGTAACCACTAAACTACACATTAAAATTCTAGCCTTGAGGAACCAAAACATAATAATTCCAAAAAACAAGGCCTCCCATGGAGGCCCATCATTAATTGTATGCATGCATGATGCAAAATTATAAAATGTAGTGAAATTTACAAGAAAGGCGTCACAAAAACTCATTGTGACAATACCATTATTCTTAGTCACATACAAACACATGTGTTTCCATAATAGAATATAACATTAAATTGCAAATTCATAGAAAGATATATAAAACTTGTGTTTTATCCAAAGATATTCTAACCAATTAGCTACATATGAACACACTCAACCATAGACATCTGGTGTAGATGCCACACCCAAGTTGGACTATGTGACCATCAATATAAAGGAGCCAAGCTAGAAGCTTCTAGTTGGCTCAAGTTAAATAAGTTACTCTCATGCATCTCTCATGGCTCAACTAATTTCCTCATTACAAAGCACTTTAGGCATCTCATCTAACAATCAAATAACCATGTCATCCCATACACTACACTACAAACACTACAAGAAAAACAAGTCATAAGCATCAAGTTAGTTCTAAACTAAAACTAGGCAAGCCTAGTGCAACTTAAAATTTATGAAACCCAAGGACTCTACTTGACTTGCATTCCCACAAAAATATGCCATCAAAAATGTAGATTTGGATTGAAACTATTCTAATATATGCATCATGAAAAAAAGTGAATAATGCATACTTTACATAAATCCCAATGAGTAATGCAAAGGGAAAAGTAAGCAATGAGAGATAGATAGTTGTTAGGATTTTAACATGTATCCCCTTATAGGATTGCAAGGGACTTCCTTAGGTTTCTCTCATGAACTATAAGATCTATGTATTAAAATTGAAAAAATTAAAAAACCTAACATTTATTTTTCTCCTCTGTCTCCATTAAAATTGCAGCAACAAAACAACAATAAACATTGGAAAAGAAATGTAAAGAGGAAGGAAGGAGAAGGTAAAGAGGAAGCCATTACCTTCTTCATGAAGGTTGCTCCATGTAACACTAGCCTTCGTACTTGAAACCCTAAACATACAACAACAAAAGAGAAACAAACATTAGCAAATCAATAAATTAAAAGAAAAGTAAAAAAGGAAGGAAGGATAAGAAGGGAAGGGAGAAGTCATTACCTTCACCCTGGAGGTTATTCCATGAAACCTTACCTTCCATACATAAAACCCTAAGCTTGATAGTCATGCTTGTAAGAAAGCTTGAGGTCTTCCTTAGTTAGAGATGCGTTGAACTCCAACCCCTACAATTTTGCATAAAATCAAGAATTACGGTTCTTTTGTGCAATTAAATTAAAATTGTTAACAATTTTTTATTTGGATGCAATTGATATTTTTATACTTACAATTCGTGCAGCCGGTTTGCAATAACCACATGGTCCAAGTTTGTGTTGCCCCATTTTTTTTTATTCTAGCTTTTGTAGCTTTAGATGTATCTAGGAGCCTATATTGAAAGGTTTCAAGCACGTAATTAGATGTTGCAATGATGATAAAGCATCGTAATTCCACCTGCAACAACTAAACAACAATAAATATTAGCAAATTAATAAACAAAACAAAACAAAAACAAAGTCAAGGAGGAATGGAGGAGGAAAAGGGAAGGAAAAACCTATTTTCCTCATGGAAGTTTGTCCATGTAACTAAAACCATAGCCTCCATGAGGATGAAAATCTAAGAGAGAAAACCATAAGAAAAGAGAAAAAGAGTGAAAAAGGTAGGGTTTGAGGGGGTTTTATGAGGTAAAATAATATTTTTAATTAAAATAATAGAAATTACATCACACTCGCAAGGGTAGAGACAATAGGTTTCTTTTAACCCTTGATCTATCTTAAATTTCTTCTTAAGAATATTTCCCTTATTTTTATGTGATTTATCATTTTTATTACATTTTACTTTTTATTATTATTTTAATTAAGTCCACAACATGCATTGTTATTATTATTTTTTATGTAATGATTACAGTCATTTATGGACTTTACAACATTTCTCCAATAATGGGCTGTAAAACCTCTCTCAAACAATTATTAAATATATATTATATAAAGGTAAATATATTAAGTCATTAATTAAATATTAGCGTACTTAAATCTAAGGTGATAAATTCTTAGAGCAAGGGCTGAAAATATTCAAATGATCATATCTCAATAATTTGAACTTCATTTTTAATCAAATTTATTTCAGTGGAAAGCTCTCAACGAGAAAGGTGATGGTGATCTCAAAACAAAGTTTTGAATTGAATTAGAAAGGTGAAAATTTGATGCCCCATACTTTCAATATGGTAGTTGGGTATGTTATAATGTGGTATTAGAGTAGAGTTCAAACATTAAACATGGATGGGCCAAATATAAAACAAGAAGTAGAGAATTTTTTAAGGGAAAGTTTTTGCTGAATAGTTATTTTTTGGAGATTTTCTGAAAAAATATTCACCCATTTGGTTAAAAAATAACCTATTATTTGACATATATATGATTAAATTGATGATAATCCCCAGAATTTACTAGTTTTAATAGTAAATTACATGTTTTTTATTGAATATATATATATGATTTTGCAAACCAAAATAGTCACCTATAATACTATACATAGGCATAATACCTGAATCTTTGAGAAATATTCTGATAATAAGGTAGATTATTAGAGCGGTAATTCAAACAATAGACTTATATGGGCTAGGTACTTAAACCATAGAAATAAAATTATCAAAGTTGTGGATTAACATGAAGCCTAATGATTTGATTAGGAATATTATTTTTGTTGTGCTAAGATCCTCCTAAGAATATAAACAAAATGTTATTCATGTGCTTAAGGATTCATGAGTTTATTGCAAATGAAAATGAGCTTTTATGTTAATTTTATGAGCAATTTTGACATAACTAAGAAACTGAACAGTAGCATATAAATGTACAGAACATCACCAACAACACATCACAAAAAGAACATGATGAAGGAGTTAACCCTTCCTGGGCTACTTCTCCTTGGTCCAACTTCCAATGGCTTAGGTCTCTCTATTATTCTCAAATGTGAAAAAATGTTTTTGCAATCCTCAAGTGCTTCTACAACCTGCTCCAATGAGTCTGAAATATCCAAAAATGGTTACTTAGCCTCTTTCTGCACACAATTTGGTAAAAAAACTGGAGAATTTATGACCTCTCCTATTTTCTTCACTCTTCGCTCTGCAAAATGCCCAAAATACGACACCAAACCCTCATTTTCGCCCTGATTTCCACTAATGAGCCACCAAATCTGTTGAAATTTAGGCGGATTTGTTGTATGGATAATTTGGTCATTGAGGCCTAAAAATGTGGAAATTTAAGGTCATATGGAGGGTCATGCACCCAAGGGATAACCCCTTCCCTCCGGCGGTCACATAACCTTGGTGGCTCCGAGAGTAGTGTTCACATGGGCTACCCTAGCGGTTTTCCCGGGGGGTCAAGCTGCGACGGTGACATAAACCTTTCCAGTTATATTATAGCAGTGTTCACATGGGGTAGTTAAGTCCATGCCAACCCTCAAACTATGTGGCATTCAACTTTAAATAATTTGCATGATCTTAAAGGTTAAGACCCATGTATATAGTGCAATGACAAAGACTCTAGAATATGGTTGGTAGGCCATGGGTTCGACACCCACTGCCTCTGCCTGGACTATAGCAACAATTTTGGTGGCCTCTAGGGCTGCCACATGGCGGCCTCCAGCTGGACAACATGTCAACCCATGGTTGGCCATCATTCCAGCCAATAAAAACCACTAAAATCCAACTAGTCAGAATGTGCCACTTGGCACGATTTCATTAGCCGAGAATCACTTTGACTAGGTCAATGTCCACCTCACCTACCCAGTCAGTGCCATGTCAGCAGTACGGACTACTGACTGGGCTATCCTTTTTTTTAAATTCCCCTGTTTGGGAAAGTGAACAGAACTCGTTTATGGAGTCATACAGAGTTTGTTTCGTGCAAAACGAGTTGCGTCAGATTCAGGATGATGAGCACTACGCAGTCTTCCAAGTTTCACACCAATCTGACAAATTTGAATTTTGAGCTTTTTTTTTAGCACCTTGTCATTCCTCCCCACTAGAAGCCTTTTTCAACCCAAAATATCACTTTCAGTTGTCCAGTTAGTGAGGGTACAATTCCCTCACCTTTCTAATCTTGATCCATTCATCACTGACTTGGAACTTGTGATTTACACGATGCTTGTCGTGCCTTGCTTTGTACTTGCCTTGGCTCTTTTCAAGTTGATCTTGCATTATTTGATGTACCATTAGGATTAGTTCAATGAAATCTTTGGCTTTTTCCATGTTACCATTAATAGAAACATCCATCTTACCAAAATGATACAATACATAATGATGCAAATGGTAAACAAATTCCTCCACTTGATTCCTTTGACTCAAGCTTGAATGTACATCTTAAAAGTATGTATGTTTCTGAACATAACTTTCATGTAAAACAAAATGATGCTTGAGCAAAGTAGTTACACAAACAATAGGCCTAGAAAGTACATCAACAAACTTATCACTTATACCTTTTTTTTATTCCTTTTGACCAAGTGGAATAGTATAAGAGAACCCATCCAATGAAAGTGCCTTTGTCACTGCAAATTAATCGTTGCACCATTGAAAATTTCTGAATAAAATGAAATGGGCTTACCATGTTGCATAAGGAATGCGCCCATGGCATAGTCACATACATCAACCTAAAACTCAAATGACTTTTCCAAGTATAGAAGAGCAAGTATAAAGGTTGAACTGATCTTTTGTTTCAAAGCATTAAATGTCTCTTATTGTTCGCCCCCCCACTAGAAGACCTTTTGCACAACTGTCAAAGAATTCAAATGAGCTACAATAGAAGAAAATTTAACAAAATATTTCCTCCAACATTGGGCTTCTCCAAAAAAACCTCTTATTAAAATGACTATCTTGAGCATTTACCAATCCATAATGGCATCAATCTTGAAGAGGTCTAATTTTAGCTCACCTTCTCCAATATCATTGCCCAAGTACATCAAAGAAATTTTATCCAACATATACTTTGACATCTTCAATAACAAATGTTCTTGACATATGACATCAAGTATTTCTTTCTCACACATGACATGTTCATCATGAAATTTTTTGAAAATGAAAATGTCTTCCAAGTAGACTATCATGTCTAGAAATGGCTTCAATACATCTTTCTTCATATGCATGAAAGTAGTAGGAGCATGGAAAAGACAAAAAATCATAACAATCCATTCAAACAAACCTTGCTTGGTTTTGAATGTCACCTTCCATATGTCTCCTTTAACAACTATACTTTGATGAAAACCACTTCTTGAATCCCATTCAATGAAATTCTTACCATTCTTCTTGGGTGCCAACACAAGAGGTGCACCACATGGTGAAGGAGATGGTTGGATGATCCTTTTGTTCAACAACCCTTGGATTTGCTTTGTTATTTCTGCACTTTCCCTTCTTAACATCCTATGCATGTCAATGTTAGAAAGAAGACACTTAGTTGCAGTGTTATTTCATGTTGGATTCTCCTATTGGAAGGAAATCCTTTTTCCTTTGGAAACACCTCATCATCATGGTTAACTACATCAACCAAATTTGTTTTCAATATTTAATTACAACCATAAAACACTTCATAATCAACGTCAACATGGTTTTGATCATAAGAAGCAGTAAATTCTTTCTTGAATTCACTATTCTTTTCATTTGCCCTGCATTAACTAATGAAAGGTTTAGTTTCTTACAATGAGTTCTCACAATACTCCACTCCATCCTTGAACAAATGGTACTTGTTTTCATGAAAATAGAAGGTTTTTTTTTTTTTTTCTTCTATCGTATAGGTAAGGAATACCCAAAACAATTCATGATATATTAAGTGATACAACATCTAATTCAACTTCGTCAATGAAGATTGCTATGATTTCAAACCGAAGAATACATTTTCTTGTAACCTGTAAATTTGTGTCCTTGCATATCCAACACAATGGATATGGTTTGGGATGTAAAATGGTTTCAAGATTAAGTTTTTTTACTAAATCATCAAATATGAAGTTGTCTTGAGACCCACCATCAAAAAGTGTGTCGATTTTTGTATGCTTTGAGATCACCCTCACATGAAATAATTCAATCATTGTTTCTTTATTTGGATTACTAGTGTGACAATTTGATATACTAGTGTTAGCAATGAATTTATTTTCCCTTCACACCCATGGCTGTAATTTTAGTTTCATCACTTGAATTGGATCCTAAATCCTCTTGAATGATGGTGGTTGTCCTTTATTTTCATTTGTTATTGAATTTCTTTGGTTTCATCTCGGGATGAAGCTTCCAACAATTAGCTTCATCGTGACCCTCTTTGGAACAATGTTTACATATTGTTTTCTCTCCTTCCTCTTTAATGGATGCATTTTTCTTTCCATTGAAACCCTTTTCTTTCTCTTTACCCTTAAATGGGTTTTTACTACCCTCTTCTGGAGTGCTTTCCCTCTTTCCTCAAGATGAGTGGCTTGTACATACACATAATCGAGATTATTGGGATTAAACATTAAGATAGTATGCTTAAGGTAATTGTGTAAACCCCCTATGTACTTCAATAACGTGTCTTGTGATTACAAATCTACACCTAACATTAGAGACCTTTTTTTGAATTATTGGGATTAATTTTTACCTTTAAGTTGTCTAAATTTCTACCAATTCATGATGGCTTTCTACATATAAACTAGAGGGTAGAATTGTATTTTAATTGCAGCAATGAAATCAGACCAAGAAATTGAGATCTTACCATGTTTTTTTATCTCCTCTTGTGTCTTTCATTCCCACCATACTAGCATTGCACCCTCCATCATCAAGGAAGCTAAATGAATCTTTATGTCATCCTCTTCAAGGTTTTGAATTATGCAATAGACCTCCAACTGACGAATCCAATTATCAAGCTTTTATGCATTCACTTCACCATTATACATGGGAAGCTCAAATTTAACGTCAAGTTTTAGTAAGGGTGATTTACCAGTTCCTTTTGAGGTATGTTGATGAGTATGAGTAAGGGTTGTGTTAGTGAAAGAGGGTGAAGATGCTTGTGAAGAAGAATATGAAGAAGATGGTGGAGAGGGTGGAGGTTTACCTCCATTTCCATTACCTCCTCCTGAAGAACCTTCTCCTTTGGGAGGTTTGGAGCTTTCACCCTACAACTTGGCATTCCTCTCTTCATAGAGGACCTTCACCATCTCCGTCATATCAAAGAAAGTCTTCCTGAAGACCTTCTCATCTTATGTCATGTTTGTAGGTTCTCCTTCATGATACATACTCACTGGAGTCTCAACTACAACTTGAGGAAGAAATGGTGTTGGCGATTGTGGCAAACTTTCCCTCCTCCCCCTTGACCCAACTTTAGGGCTTCCAACCAGCTTCCCTTCTCCTCTTTTAAGTTTTAACCTTGTAAGCGTGACATAAACTTGCAAACAGTTAAATCCTTCTTGCACAAAGCAGACCTAGTGCTCTAATACCAAAAATGATCTGATTAGGAATATTAGTTTTGTTGTGCTAATATCCTCCTCAGAATATAAACAAAATTTTGTTCATGTGATTAAGGATTCATGAGTTTATTGCAAGCGAAAATGAGTTTTTATGTTAATTTTATGAGAAATTTTAACGTAAATAAGAAATTGAACAGCAACATATAAATGTACAGAACATCACCAACAACACATCACAATAAGAACATGATGGAGTTCACCCCTCCTGGGCAACGTCCCCTTGTTCCAACTTCCAATGGTTTGGGCCTCTCTATTATGCTCAAATGTGTAAAAATATGTGTTTATAATGCTCAAATTCTTCTACAACCTGCTACAATGAGTCCAGAATGTCCATGGCTACCTAGCCTCTTTCTACACCCAATTTGATTAAAAAACTCGAGAAGTTATGACCTCTCCTAGTTTCTCCACTATTCTCTCCACAAAATGCCCAAAGTCTAGCACTAAACCCTCATTTTCACCCCGATTTCCATTAACGGGCCATCAAATCCGCCGAAATCTTGGCGGATTTGTCAAACAGATAATTTGGCTGTCGAGGCCTAAAAATGTAGAAATTTAGGGGATATGGAGGGTCATGCGCCTAGGGGTTAGCCCCCGGCGTTGGCCCCTTCCCTCCTATGGTCACATAACCTTAGTGGTTTCAAGAGTAGTGTTCACATGGGCTACTCCGGCGATTTTCCCCGGTGGTCAAGTCCGGCAGTGACATAAACCTTAGCGGTTAGACTGTAGCAGTGTTCACATGGGGTGGTTAAGTCTGTGCCAACCCCCAAACTATGTGACATTCAACTTTAAATAATCTGCGTGATCTTAAATGTTAAGACCCACATATATGGTGCAATGGAAGAGACTCTGGAATATGGCTGGGAGGTCATGAGTTCGACCCTCACTGCCTCCGCCCGAACTATAGAAACACTTTTGGTGGCCTCTGGTTGGGCCATGTGTCAGCTCGTGATTGGCCATCATTCCAACCAATAAAAACCACTAAAATATGACCAATCAAAATGTGCCACTTGGCACGATTTCATTAGCCGAGAAACGCTTTGACCAAGTCAACGTCCACCTCACATACCCAGTCAATGCCACGTCAGCAGTATGGACTGCTGACTGGGCTATCCTTTTTTTTTTTTTTTAATTCGCATGTTTGGGAATGTGAACAAAAATCATTTATGGAGTCATATGGAATCCGTTTCGCACAAAACGAGTTGCGTCGATTTAGGATGACGAGCACTATGCGGTCGTCCAAGGTTCCATACCAAACCGAAAAATTTGAAGTTTGAGCTATTTTTTTAGCACCTGATCACCTAAAGTGTCATACATAGACCATAGAAATAGAATTGTTAGAGTAAGGGGTCAAAGGTAAATCATAGAGAAAAGATTCCAAAGTAAGGAGTATAGTAGTAAGTCTATATGGTATGGGGACCAGTATTATTAGATATAGTAGAAAGCTTTTATAGACCCAAGATTACTGACAAATGAATTCCATGGGATTTTTGACATGTGTAACATATCTTTGTTAAGAGATTGAGATAAGAACATTGAAGATGCAGTGAATGAATAAATCCAATGGAGTGTTGATTGCCAAAGTTGTGAAGGATATAGTCAATATGCTCACTAGATTTTTCTTGAATCGCTCAATAGATTGATAATTGCAAAAGTACATGGCCAAGCAATGCAACCATGATTATGAGAGGGTATCTCTCAAATTATTTCTTTCTATTTTGAATGTTTTCCTCAAGTTTTGAAAAGGTTTTTATAGTCTAATAAATAAAAATCATAGGAATGATGGAATAGTAAGAGATTAAATAGCCAAAAAATCCATTTGCATTGATAAGCATTCATAAAACTATATGCTAGATGCATATAGACATGTTGAATGAATAAAATAATGAATGAGCACATATATAGCATGAATGAAGACTTAGAGTAGTCTATTGTCATAAAATGATTATGATGGATATTATTGGTTCATGATGAACATGTAACCACAACAAGTTGACCATATGGCTAAAGAAACTAATGAGGATGTTTCATATAGTCTTTATGGAGATAAGGCTATGGATAATAAAATGTTGATCAAGAGGTTTGTAACGAGGAATGTAATAACCCTCCCTTGGGTACCAATTAATCAAGTAGCATCCACTAGAATATTGAAAACGATGTAAGTGTGGTTTTGGTATGCTCAAAATATTGAAAGGGAATTAGGTAAGAATTCCATTAGTGAAAATCTAATATTACCGATAATGTGAATGAATGAATGCTAAGTAAATCAAGAGTTGGTACTTGCTATGCTCTAGATGAGATCAATGGTCGCCCGATAATTACATGTTATTTGGAATGAATTATTTTTTATTGGCTATCGTATGGATGACAGAAGCATGTTATCCATATAGCTATGAAACATGTCATATATTCCATTTAATAGATGAATATGATTGATGAGAAAAAGTGTAGGTAGTGCACAAGAATGTTAGTGTGCATAATTGAGGCATTATTGGAATGGATCATTGAATGCATAATGTGAACATTTGTCTATGAATATGCACATGAAATGGATAAGTAAGCAGCTAAAAGTATAGGTTGGTACTAACTGGTCAAACTGAGATCATCTCAAGGGCTATTGGGTATTTCAACTAGGGAAAGTTTCATGTTGTTGTATTCACATATGAATGGACTACAAGAATGCTCTGAATAAGGAAGCAAAGTTATGAAATGATGAAGACAAAAATGAAGTATTATGACACTATTAGATTTGATTTGATCTTCTGGATACAAATTTGACTACACAAGTTTGATATGTTGGCTATTAATTTGGTCTTGTGAATTATTTTTGTTTGGTAGAATGAGTTGAATCCAGGAGGAAATGGCAAGCCCAGTTGACAGTAATTGTTAAACGAAAATGGAGAAAGGTTGCTTTGCATTCTAAGCTATGCAAATAATTAGAGGGGGGAAACATTGACTCTCTTTTAATGTTTTACCAGGATAAAACAATTAAAATATAGAAATGATATAAGTTAGAGAATGTTAACAAAACTTGGAAAGGAAAGTAATTCAATATGAGAATTCCACTAATATGCATCAAGAGAATTCTTAATAGAGAACAAGAAAATGTGTTAAGGAATGTCAGATATAGAATGAGGATTTAAAAGTGCTAAGATGCATGTTTTTTATTAGGATTTATAAGCTAAAGAAATTGTGAATTTGCCGTGTGATTAGGAATGGTTAAAGATTATGATGATGCCTTCACTTGAAAATCTCTTTCAAAGGATGAGGGAAAAATATTGTTCGTCAAAAGGTTGATGAAGGGAGCACATAAGTTTTCAAGTCAGTTAACATGAGGAATAATGAATGAAGTTTTGTAGGCATGGATTGCTCATACCATAACAATAGATAATTTGAAAGAATGGATAAGAACTCCTTCAAAGTGAAGTTGTATCTTTAAGGATATCAATTATGATGGAACGAACATGAGTGAAAGGGAGGGGGGATTCTCGTAGATAAACTAAGAAAACATTTAACTAAATATTGTTGCATAACTTTGATATGATTTAGAACTTGCCAAGTGCCCTTGCTAACTAAATGAAAATGTTTCATAAGAGAGTATATTTGAATATTTAAGAAACGGTCAAGGTATATTTAACTAGGACATAAGCAAAATCATCTTAAGCATTAGAATGTTTGATTGATTTCTAGAAGATAAAAGATATTTAAAATGAATGAATGAGTAAAATGAATTGGTTGTTGAAGTAACAACAATATTGTGGTACATGTTTAAATTAATTAGCAATCAATTTGTGATAAATTGTTTCATATAAAAGTTTTACATTGTTATAAAAAATATGATATTAAATACTACTCATTAAAATGGGATCTGAGGCAAGGAAGTGCCTTTGATCATACAAAGAAAATGGAGGATAGTGAAAAGAGAATGCATGTCAAATAAGGCTAAAGAAGGAGCCAAATGTTGAGAAATAATAAATTGAGTATGCATAATGATGGTAACCATATAGGTATCAAAAATTAGTCAAGCTAATAAAGTAAAGGAATAGAGTTATAATTCATTTAAGTTGAGTTTGCATAATCTTGATATATTTTCACTCAAATGCAAGTATTTCATGAATGCCTAAGAGCGATATAGTTAAGGAAAAAAATTCCTAGCACATAAGACTTGGTAAATGTTGATCCTTGGTTTTGAAATGTTTTGAAATGATCTTAATTGTTAATGTTCGTTAATTCCCAATGTTTTGGTGATTATTTAGAATAGATCGTGTGATTACCTAACTACTTGTAGAATTTCAACAATTTTGTAACAGTTTCTAGAAATGTAATATCAACCCATTGTTTTCATAATCATGAATCACTACAATAATTCATGTAGCAACTATTTTTAGGGATGATATTTGCACATCATTTGCAAATTGGTGGGGCCAAATTAAAGAATTCCATTATATGGGTTTTGTGCCGAGTATGACCATTAGGTGATTTGTGAACAAAATTTCTAGAAAACAAGTAGCAAGGGATGCACAGGCATGTTTTTAAAGAGGATTTCACGATAAAACAAATTGCAGTGACCATTTTTTAATTATTCATTGTTCACTTGGTTGTGTGTAATAAGCAAAAATCTAGGCATATGGGTTTTTTCATATGGGAATGAATATGTTTTCCTATCTATTTATTCAGACCCAATATTTTCAAATGGTTTGTGGTTATCTATTCAAAGTTTTGGACAACAATTGTTACACAAATGGGTTTGAGCATATTATTTGGATCAAGTGCCCCAAATCTTTCTATAATATTCACCCACAATAGAAAATTAAACCAATCAACAGTGTTCAAACCATGTTTGTCTTAATCAATACAAAATAAAAATGTGATGGTTGTGAGATCCATCTGTTAAGGGATTGGAATCATCTTGTTGTAACACCTTTCTTTTCATGACATGCAATTTTTGTGTGTGTGTGTGGGGAGATATCAAATCTAGAAGGAGAAGTGTGGAAGAAGAGGAAAAGGGGAGAATAGTGTAGATAGGAGAAGAGTTACATGTAGAGATAATTATGTGGAGTGTTGGTTTGATTTATCAAAGGCATGAATTTTATGCTCTATAATTTCTAAATGTTGAAATAATGAGTTACTTGTTGCAAATTGTGAATAGATTTTTGTAGTCTTCCTTGTGTAGGTTTTAACCCTATATAAATATAACCTATAAACAAATTCTTAAACAAAACAAAAAATATACAATCACGAGAACATGAAATCTACACAAAGATTATTCTTCTGGAACCCAAAACCAGGAAAACCATATTGATTTTTCATTATATTCCTTTCAATGTTACAATACATTATATACATGTTGAAGCATTAATATACCTAAAATCCATTAACCCCAAATTAGAACATAAATGTATTTCCCTTGATCGAATCTACAAAACCATGGGAAAAATCACCATGTGCAAACCGTCTGACAAGGAGGACTATTTCCCCTCTACGACCCCCCCAATAGGGGGGTGTGTAGACCTCAACTTTCAGTTCCCGACATAATGTATCACATATGGAACTAGTCGTGCAAATAATATAACACATACCCAACATTCTCCCACATGTTGTTTCCTTTACACATAAGGGGATGCACGAGTACACAATCTTCGATCCAGGGCAGTAACACCCATTGTTTCTCTACACCAAGAAAAAACCGCAGTACTCACATACTCTTTTAATGCATCTGCAACATTCTTCAAAGTGGCCACCTTTACTAGCAACACCTTTCTATCTTATACCATATCCCTCACAAAGTGATATTGAACATCAATATAATTTATCTTCAAATGATAAGTAGGGTTCTTTTCCAAGAAAATTTCACTTTTGCGATCACAATCTACCATTACAGCTTGTTGTTCCAACCCCATACCTGAACACAATCTTTGTAACCAAACTGTTCCTTGCTTGCATTAGTGGTTTCCATGTATTCAACTTTTGTAGTTAAAAGTGACATTATAGATTGTCTCTTGCTCATCCAACTGATTGCTCCTCCAAATAGGTTAAATAATAACCCACTTGTATATCTTCTCTGATCCATATTTCCAACCTAGTCTGCATCAAAAAATCCACGTATGTACAACACTTTGTCCAATTCTGGTCTTCCTTGGTAGCACAAACCATAATCACTAGTGCCACACAAATACTTAAAAACACATTGTATTATTATCCAATGCTCCTTCCATAGTTTTGACATCAACCTTCTCAATACTCGCACTACATGTGAATTGTCTAGTCTCATATGGACTATTGCATAAATCAAACTTCCAACTACACTTGCGTATGGAACACAAGACATGTCCTCTTCCTCTTACCATGTCTTGGGACATTGTTCTATAGATAACTTTACACCTATAGGAATAATAGCCTTCATTGGTTTACTATATTGCATATTAAACCTCAGTAATATTGTCTTGACATACTTCCTTTGATTTGACCAGAGTTTCATCTTTTCCCAATATCTTCTAATTTCCATTCCAAAATCATGTTTGCAACACCAAGATCCTTCACGTCGAATTTAGAGGAAAATTGGGTCTTCACATCCTAGATAATTTCACTATCATCTCCAATTAGCATCATATCATTCACATACAAGACCAAATAAATAACATGATCACCATCTGATTTAAAATACACACAGTGATCTACTTCGCTCCTTGTGGATCCAAGTCCATGTATATATGTATCAAACTTTTGATACCACATCCTTGGTGATTACTTTAAACCATAAAAAGATTTTTTTAACCCACATACCAATTCTTTCTTACCCTTCACAGCAAATCCTTCTAGATGCTTCATGTAGATCACTTTGTTCTACCTCAAAATAAAAAGCAAAAATAATAGATAAAAGTAATCTAATAGAAACTAACTTGGTAACAGAAGAAAAAATATCACCAAGATCAATTCTTGGTACCTAGGAATAACTTTTGCTACTATCCAAGCTTTCTATTTCTCATTTCTTCCTTCTACAATCATTTTCTTATTAAATACCCATTTATTGCTAATGGGTTTTCCTTGAGCTAGTAACTCCAAAAGATCCCAAGCTTCATTTTTGCGCAAGGCTATCATTTCTTCAATCATGGCCATTTTCTAGAGTTTACTATCCTCTGAATTCACTACATCTCTAACATTTCTAGGATCACTATCAGTAATAGATAAAGAAAAATATGAACCGAGATCAAATGGAGTATATGTCTTTGGTTTCTTTCTTTCTTGGATTGATCTCCTCAAAATTGAAATGTGTGGTTCTTCTTCTTCTAATTCATGTTCTTCTATTGAGTATGATTCTTCATCCTTCAAATCAAACTCTATCTTCACTAGTCTCGTTTCCCTTGGTATGACTTCCTATTTCATGACATCCTTCACTTCTCTAAATACCTCATCTCGATTGTACACAATATTCTTTATTTTTGGGTTCTAAATATTGTCACATTTTAAACCATATTTATACATGATAAATATGCACCTTTCATATTTACAATCCAACTTGGTTCTTTTATTCTTGGAACATGTACATATGTATCACAACCAAATACCATGATATTTGAGAGAAAGGGTTTCTTACCATTCCGTACCTCATCTGGAATATTATCCTCCAACGTTGACGAAGGTGATCTATGAGCTAAGTAACATGTAGTATCCACTACCTCTACCCAAAAACATTGTCCTAACCCAACACCACTGAGAAGGCACCTTACCTTTTCCATTAGTGTATTGCCCATTCTTTCTATAACTCCACTTTATTGAGGTATGTATGGAGTATTCTTTTGTCATTCTATACCACACTTCCTAGATATCTTTCAAAATCCCTATTGCAAAACTCTCCACTATTATCTGTGCTCAAAACCTTAATCGTCTTCTCTATCTAATTTCCACTAGGGCCTTAAAATCTTTAAACCTATCAAAGACTTTAGATTTATTCCTAAAGAAATATACCATGTATTCCTTGATAATTCATCTATAAATGAGATTTAGTACATAGACTTACCCAGTGATGGAGCCGACGCAGGTCAAAACACATCATTGTGCATAAGCTCTAAAATTTATTCTATTCCTCTTAGCATTAAAGGAAAACCTCACTCGATTCATTTTCACATATATGCAATGTTCACAAAAATAAAAATCCAAAGATCATTTAGATATACCTTCTACCATACCATTACCATGTAGTATTAGAAGGCCATTTTCTCTAATATATCCCAATCTTTAATGCCACATCATAGTCTTCTCTCTAAAGACTACAAGATTTTTTACTCCACTTTAAAGAACAATAGAACTATTGCACCTATCAATAATTGTAATTCCCAACAACTTGCACAGAGTTTCAATCCAAAGTCCCCTCATCAATACCAATGCAACTCTAACTATCTTGCAAGTATCTTTCTCGAATATTATTTGTACACTTTCATCATCCATATTGCTTATAGAAATTATATTTTTGGCCAATTCTGGAATGTGCAAAATACCAAGGAGTGTCCTAATCCTTATGCCTATCAACTTCACCTTGACTTTCCCTCATCCTGTGATTCTAGTCTTCATGTTGTCACCTAGGAAGATATTACAACAATCATATTTCTTGTACTTGCACACAAGGGCTTCACTCAATGAACCTATGGCATATCATGTGTGTTCATGGCATACTAAAAAACACCCTTATTTTGACTACATATTGGAAAATACCTCAAAAAATCACATTATATATCCCCCTACCAAAATGAACCCAATACACCTTCCCAATTTTAAAAAACCCTACTTTCACTAGATATTGTAGGTATCCATTTTTTCATTAACATTTGTTATACCCTTTCATATTTTTCCATTAACTTTGAGCTCCATTTTTTATACCTTCCAATACAAAAACCATTTACCCCCTATTATATGCTCAATATATTATGTCATTTTTTCCTCAATATATATCGCCTAATATGAACACACCTGGTGTGGTATTTCTCCCCCAATGAAGCCCCCTCATGTACTCACAGAACCACTCCCTATGGAGAGTCATATGAAAGGATGCACCTGAGACAATTAACGATGCTTCGTGATCTACATGTGTACTTGAAGAAGCCAAGTACATATCCCCACCTTCATCTAAGGTGGTTTTTGCCTCAGCAGAAGGAGCATCATCATATCCCTTTCCTTTCTTAGGAGTTTTAGATCTATAATATTTCTTGTAGTGCACTGTCATGCGGAAAGAGTTAATCTTGCAGACAAAACCAACCTCCCTAGAAACCTAAGGTTTTCTAGTGACAAACAAGACAATTAAGAGCAATCCTTCTCTAAACATGCATTTACCATACAAGAAATCAAGTGTTTAGATCCTACCTGTAGTCCAACGCTGTTGTAGTAGTCCAGCCTCGTCGATCCGGATGAGCTACTCCTTCACTTCGAAACCTGCATTCACTAACAATCAAACGATTACATAGCACCTGAATATCTCATAAAATAAAACATATTCAACATACAAACCAAGGAGTATATGAAACAACTCATTAATAACAAATTGTTGAGAAGAATGGACTTATTTGTATTAATAGGAAACAAAGAAACCATT
>APFE031341845.1:93410-110618 GCA_000404065.3 Pinus taeda
GGGTGCAATAGTTCTATGGTTCCGGAAAATGGAGCAGAAAATCTAGTGGTCTCTGGAGAGAAGACCATGTTGTGGCATCAAAGGCTTGGACATATTGGAGAGAAGGGCCTTCGAATACTTCATGGTAAAGGTATGGTAGAAGGTATGAGTAATAGCTCTCTGGATTTTGATTTCTGTGAAAATTGTGTATATGGGAAGCAGAATCGGGTGAGTTTCCCCTCTGGTGGTAAGAGGACCAAAACAAATATTAGAGCTTGTGCACAGTGATGTGTTTGGACCTGTGAAAGTTCCATCACTGGGTAAGTGTGTACTATGTATCATTTATAGATGACTTCTCAAGGAATACATGGATATATTTCCTTAAGAAGAAATCTGAAGTCTTTGACAGGTTTAACGAATTTAAGGCTCTGGTGGAAAATCAGACAGAGAAGAAGATAAAGGTACTGAGGACAGATAATGGTGGAGAATTCTGCAGCAAGGAATTTGAAGAATTTTGTAAGAAGTGTGGTATAACACGACAAAAGACTACTCCATATACACCTCAGCAAAATGGAGTCGCAGAAAGAATGAACAACACGTTGATGGAAAGGGCAAGAAGCATGCTCAGTGGTGCTGGGTTAGGACAGGAATTCTGGGTAGAGGCAATGGATACTGCATGTTACCTGGTCAACAGGTCACCTTCATCAGCGTTGGATGATAAGACTCCACAAGAAGTATGGACTGGGAAGAAACCCTCTCTTTCACATCTGAGGGTATTTGGATGTGATGCATATGTACATGTTCCAAAGGAGAAACGAACCAAGTTGGATAGTAAATCTGAAAAGTGCATCTTTATTGGGTATAAGGATGGTTTAAAGGGTTATAAGCTTTGGAACCCAGTAACTAGGAAGGTTGTGTACAGTCGAGATGTGGTGTTCAGAGAGGTGAAAGATGTTATTAAACATGAAGTCTAACCAAAGGAACCTGTGAAGATAGAGTTTGAACTAAGGAGGAAGAATCAGACTCTTTAGCAGAGGAGGAATCAGAAGATGAAGAGCCACAAACTCCACCTGTGAGAAGATCAGTTCGAGAAAGAAGGCAACCAGAAAGGTATAGTCCATCTGCTTTCTGTTCAAACTTTTCTTTGTCTGTTACTGATGATGATCCCAAAACTGTGAAGGAAGCAGTGATTCAGAGGATGGAAAACTCTGGAAAGAGGCCATGGTTGATGAAATGGCATCTTTGCACAAAAATGAGGCTTGGGATCTGGTGGAGTTGCCGGCTGGAAAGAAACCCATTGGCAGCAAATGGGTGTTCAAGAAGAAGACAAATGCAGAAGGGAAGGTGGAGAAATACAAAGCTCGGTTGGTAGCAAAAGGTTATTCCCAGGTGCCGGAAATTGATTTTGGTGATATTTTTTCTCCTGTTGCCAAGGTAACTTCTATTAGATTACTTTTATCTGTTGTTGCTGCTTTTGATTTTGAGGTAGAATAGATGGATGTGAAGACATCATTTCTTCACGGGGATTTGGAAAGGAAATACTACATGAAGCAACCTTGAAGCTTGCGGTGAAGGGTAAGAAAGAAACTGGTAGCAAGTTAAAGAAGTCTCTGTATGGTTTAAAAACATCACCAAGGATGTGGTATTCATAAATTTGATTACATTTATACGGTGCCTTGGCTTCACCAAAAGCAAAGTAGATCACTGTGTGTATTTTAAATTAATTGGTGACCGTGTTATTTATTGGTCTTGTATGTGGATGATATGTTGTTGGTTGGAAATGA
The DNA here is from genome assembly GCA_000404065.3 of Pinus taeda. Taxonomy (NCBI): domain Eukaryota; kingdom Viridiplantae; phylum Streptophyta; class Pinopsida; order Pinales; family Pinaceae; genus Pinus; species Pinus taeda. The sequence continues at coordinate 95,174 of APFE031341845.1, forward strand.
CAAAGAAATTATCCAGGATTTGAAGACCCAATTGTCCTCCAAATTCGACATGAAAGATCTCGGTTCTGCAAACTATATTTTGGGCATGGAAATTAAAAGAGATCGGGCAAAGAGGAAGCTCTGGTTAAACCAGAGGAAGTATGTCGAGACAATACTGCAGAGGTTTAATATGCAGGATAGTAAACCAGTGAAGGTTCCTATCCCTGTAGGTGTGAGGTTATCTGCTGAACAGTGTCCCAAGACACAAGAAGAGGAAGAGGACATGTCCCGTGTTCCATATGCAAGGGCAGTAGGTAGCTTGATGTATGCCATGGTTACTAGACCAGACATTGCACATGTTGTGGGAGTATTGAGCAGGTTTATGTCAAAACCAGGGAAGGAGCACTGGATAGCAGTGAAGCGGGTTTTCAGGTATTTGCGTGGCACTAGTGATTATGGTTTGTGCTACCAAGGAAGACCAGGATTGGACAGAGTGTTGGATATTTGTGGCTTTGTTGATGCAGACTGGGCTGGAGATCTGGATCAGAGAAGATCTACAGTGGGTATGTGTTTAACCTATTTGGAGGTGCAGTCAGTTGGATGAGTAAGAAACAATCTGTAGTGGCACTATCAACTACAGAGGCAGAATACATGGCAGCCACTCATGCAAGCAAGGAAGCAGTTTGGTTGCAGAGATTGTGTTCCAAGTATGGGGTTGGTACAGGGAGCTATAAGGATAGACTGTGACAGCCAAAGTGCAATTTTCTTGGCAAAGAACCCTGCTTATCATTCAAAGACAAAGCACATTGATGTTCAGTATCACTTTTGTGAGGGATATGATAGAAGACAAAAAGGTGTTGCCGGAAAAGGTGGACACTTTGAAGAATACTGTAGATGCATTGACAAAATCTGTGAGCTCTAAGAAGTTCTCTTGGTGTAGAGAAACAATGGGCGTTTCAGGGCTGGAAAAATGACTAAGATCTCTTGTGGCCCCCTGTGGAAAGAAAACAATAAGTGGGAGATTGTTGGGTTGTGTTATATTCTTTCCACGACTAACCTATGTAGTGAACCGGGGGGTTAGAGGGGGGTGGAGCCCCCCCTTCGTTGCGCCGATTGCGCAGCGGGGACGACAGCCCCCATGTTCGGGGGGCTTGAGGGGGGGCGGGTATCCCCCCTCTACGGGGTCTGGGGCAATGCCCCGGGAAAATTTTTTTTGGACCCTATATTAGGTTGGGTGAACCTACCTATGGTTTTCAGTCCATGGTTTTGGACGTGATGGTTTTCGGTCCATGGTATTGGATTCTTCAACATGTATAAATATTTATTGTAACATTGAAAGGAACATAATGAAAAATCAAGCTGGTAGTCCCGGTTTTGGGATCCAGTGGGAAATCTCTGTGTATATGTGTTTTATGTGTTATGCTCTCGCATTTTTATTATTCCTATGATTTAGAATTCGTATGTAGGTAATTTCTATATGGGGTTAAAACCTACATTAGCTAACCTATTAAAAACAATGCCTCGCGCAAGGATTAGTTTTGCAATTTTTCTGCACACTAACACCTAGCCTTAATTTTTAAATATTGTGGAAACAATATCAATACTTGCTATTCTATTAAGAAACAATGCCTTGCACAAGGAATAGCATTGTGAATACTTGTTGGTCAAGATATTTTTCCATAGCTTTGGAATATAAATTACTAACCAACACGTTGGTGGTGGAACTTTACAAATTGAACACAAAGGGAGTTCCCAAAGCCAATCCTACCTAAAAAATTAAATAAATAAAAAAAGGAAAAAAAACTCTTAACAAGATTCAAAACTAATATTTGGTTAATGAGATCATACCTAGTTTACAAAGCTAACACAAGAATGGAAATCATAAATTCTCTACGATACAAAAGGAAATATCCACTCATTCCAAGAACTATAATGTAACAAATAATAAATGGACTATAATTTTTGTAAGGAATTTCGATAACCTCTTTTTGAACAATATGTTGTCATTGATGTCAAATCTAAGGAGCATGATGTACAGTATGTCATCATTGATGTCAGGTGGATGTTTGCCCAATATTGATCAGCAGAGGACCAAGAAGGAAATCGAGGTGTTAAGGAGGAAACAGGGAAAACCCCAAATTTTGAATGAAATCCAAATTTGGTGCAAACCACAAATTTGATAAAGACTAAGCAAGTTTGAAAAGTAGATCTGAAAAGGCATAAAGATCGACAACCATGGTGCATTACATGACTTCGAAATGCGTGAAAGTTAATGAAGGCATGTCATATCCAAGTACCTTATCCCCTGTTAGACCACTTGTTTCTGAAGGCATGGCATATTTGTGTAGCTATCCCCCCACAAGATCACTTGTTTCTGAAGGCATGTCATATCCAAGTATCCACATATCTAGTCAAAAAAAAAAGTGACCATTTTTTGAATGACATGGATTGGATGGCAAGTGTATAGGTGGTGCCCAGTTAGCACAAAAATGGAAAAATGACACAAGGCAATTGGTAGTGACATAGAGGACAACTAGTAGAATTGGTGATGTGGAGGCCCAAGGTAGCTAGACATGGCACTCGATTTTAGTGATGGTCAATTGAACGGTTTGTGGATGACACACAACAATAGAAGATCACAACATGTGGAAGTATGGTGAGTTGACAGATGATGTGGTAGGATTTGGGTCCAGTATATGGATATCCAAGCATTTGAGTGTCTTCAAAGGGTTTCTTTATTAAAATAATCAAACTCCAAATTCAGCTTTGAAATTGTGATTTGATCTAAAAATTAATCTAGGTATATGAGTATCTAGGTGTCTTCAAAGGGCGTATTCATTAAAAGACCCAAATTCTATATTTATCGAAGCATTTTGTTTACACCATGGTCACAACACATGGTCATGGGTGTTTTTTGGTTTAACTCTTGGAGCTAAGGGGTCATAAATATCTAATGTCTGGGTAATCCATGTAATCTGATATTACCTGAAAATCAAATCAAATATGGGTAATTTGGACATTACATGCAAAGCAAATCAAATTTGGGTAATATGGATATTACATGAAAAGAAAATATAGGTAATATTGATAATCTAGTTATCTGATCCTTTTGATGTTTTGTTTAATAAGCCTATGACACACCTGATACATTTCCCCTGATTTTTTTAATGTAATGATACTCTGAGAATATAAATGAGTCTGTTTTTATGTAATGGCCTGAAGTGTGGGAATATAAATCCATGATCTGAGAGGGAAGAGGAAAGATAAACCAAAGAGGGGTTAGTTGTCACCTTAAATTAATTTTATGGTGTAAATAATGAGATAGAAAAGAAGAGGAAGAGTCTAAGAGGAACATGAAGAGACACCCTAAGGAAATGATAAAAAGTAAAATGCACAACATTATGGGGGTCGGGTCTGCAGAGTAATTGTCTCCTTCTACCCTTAGAAGGGTCTAGGGATAGAAGGGGGTGTGTTACAAAGTGGTATTAGAGCATTGGTTCAGACATAGGACCTGAAGAGGCTTGCATGCACACACTAGATGTTTGATTGATATGCATGATGTGCCTAATCTATTAGTTTCCTTTATGCTAATTGCAGTGTACTTTGATGCATGGTTTTATAGCCTTGTTGGACAAATATAATTAAATTTTGAATGATATGTGATGGTTAAGATAAATATGGACCAAGGAGAAGAGTACCTATGGAAAATGCATGTTATTTATTGTTGGATAACATTGGCATGTGTGTAAAAGAAAATTGACAAGTGCCAAGGTACAATAAGAAAAATAAACAATGAGTAGAAGATTTGAATAGCATGGTATGAACAGGACCCTACAAGGTCCCAAAGAAGAGTTATGTGGGAATATGAAAGAGGAAGACACTCCTTAACTCATGGAAACTCTTGTAAGTCTAAGAGTTGAGATAATAAGTTGAAAGGAAGATAATGAGAAGATGGTCAAAGAACAAGTAGAAGTAAATGCTCCATTTTTTTAAATTCTATCATAATTACAAACACAAAGAATAGCTACCAACTATCATCATCAAAGGAAGAATAGAAAGACTCCCATGCAAGAAGAATTCAAGAAATATAAACATCCAATCTTTGATGGAGAGGTAAAGATAGCAAACGATGAAAAGGCTTGGATTTTTGGAATAAAAAAGTACTTCAAGCTACATGACTAAACTGAGAACATGAATTCCAAGGTACATGTCTTCAACCTAGAGGGAAAAGTTGATATATGGTGGGAGGATTTCAAGAACATCAAAGGCATCTAAGAGAAGGAGTTGATCGGGAGGAAGTATGGAAATTACTTATAAGAAAAGTACCTATCTGAGAAATATTATGACAGCAGAGCCAAGGAATTCTATGAACTCAAACTGGGGAAGATGACACCTAAAGAATATACTAGAATTTCCTAGAATTACTCAGTATGTACCTTACATGAAGGATGAGAAGACCAAGATCCAAAGGTATGTTAGCAAGTTACCACAAGCATACCAACACAAAATAGAATCCTATGAACCTAAGACCCTATAGGAGATTATTTGAAAGACCAAACATTGTTATGAACAATTTAAGGATAAGATTGAAGTCTAGGCTGACTAGAAGAAGAAATGAAAAGGAGGAGGGAAGAGAAATTCAGGATATAAGCTAGTAGGAAAGGGTGCAAGATTTAGTAACTTCACCAAAAATGAACATTAGTAAAACTCTATAGCTAGTAAAAATGAACCCTGGAAAGTAGGAAATGAAAAGATGAAAGGAGCCTATTAGTTTTGGGAATGTGGAGAAAACATTTGAGGATAGATTGCCCTAAGTTGTAGAAATATTGTGCAAATTTGCACAGCATACAAGAATCATAAACTATGAACGATGTGACCCAGAGCATCCCCAAAATATACATTGCATTAGATGATAGGAAGGCGGACCAGCAAGCATCAATAATTCAAATGGAAGGTATGGTCAAAAACTCTTTGGTTACAATTTTAATTGACGTAGGATCTAATTTCAGCTATATTAGCCCTAAGATCATGGAAAATGTGAATTGTCAAAGAAAACCCATGAGGAATCATGGCTTGTTCAACTGGCCACTAAAGAGGAGGATAACAAAGATGGTTGAGTCTTTCCTTGTACAAATCGGGGGCATCACTACAAAAATTAAATTGATTATTTTTCCATTAGGATCATGTGATGTTTTGATTGGCATGGATTGACTAGAAATCCATAGAACCAAGCTAGATTTCTATAGTAAGATGTTGGAATGTCTCAACGATGAGGGTGTCCCAATAATGCTACAAGGAATCAAAATTTCGATTGCACTCATAGTGATCTCAATGGTGCAAGTAAAGGGTTGTAGCAGGAAGGGTTGTGTCGTTTATGTTATTCAAATCTCATAGGAGAAATAGGTCAGCATAGATCCCTTCAAAAATTATCCAATATTGAAACAATATAGCGATGTATTTCCAGAATAATTGCCAGGAATCTTTCCCAATAGGGAGATTGAATTCACAGTTGAGTTGATTCCATTAATAGCAATAGTAGCAAAGTCTCCCTATCACATGAGCACGCCTAAGCTCATGGAATTTAAGTTGCAACTGAAGGAATTGATGGAAAAAGGGCATATTTGTCCTGACATTTCATTATGAGGATCCCATTCACTTTTTGTTAAGAAGAAGGATGGAACATTGTGTATGTGCATCGACTACATGTAGTTAAACAAAGCCACTATGAAGAATAAGTACCTATTGTCCAGGATTGATGATCTATTTGATCAATTGGGAGGGGATGCAACATTTTCCAAGGTTTATTTAAAGTTGGGTTACCCCTAGGTTAGAATCAAGGAAGGGGACATTCACATGTCTGCATTCAGAATGAGGTATGGCCACTATGAATTCATTGTAGTTCCATTCTGGCTTACAAACACCCCAACAACCTTTAATTTCCTTATAAATAATGTGCTCAGGCCATACTTGGATAAATTTTTGTTGGTATTTGTGGACGATATCCTAGTGTATTCAAAGAATGAAAAGGAGCATGAGGACCACCTGAGGGATGTGCTACAGTTTCTCAAAGAGCATAATTTATATTCCAAACTAAGCAAGTGTGAGTTCTTTCAAACTCGAGTTCACTACTTGGGTCATGTAATCTCAAACGAAGTGGTTGTGGATCCAGAAAATATCAAAGAAATATTAGATTGGCCCACACCCTGGAATGTGATAGAGTTCATAGCATTTATGGGGTTGGTTGGTTACTATCTAAGGTTCATTCAAAATTTATCAAAAATTGGGCATCCCATCACTACATTGCAAAGAAAAGGAGAGAAGTTTCAGTGAACTCCTAAATGTGTAGCTAGTTTTGAATAGCTAAAGAAGTTACTCACTTGTGCACCTATTTTGAGAATACTTGATCGAGAGAAGGAGTTCTTATTTTGCACTAATGCTTGCAAGGAGGGGCTTGGTGGAGTCCTGATGCAAGGACATATAATTTGCTATGAATCTAGGAAGTTGAATGAGCTTGAAATGAAATATGTCACTCATTACTTGGAGTTGGTAGCCATTGTCCATGATTTAAAAATGTGGAGGCATTACCTATTGGGAAGGAGATTTGTGTTGCAACATATCATGGTGGTCTAAAATACTTGTTTTACCAACCAAAGTTGAATGCTAGACAAGCCAAGTGGTTGGATATCATTAGTGAATTTGACTTCGAGATTAAGCACGTCAAAGAAAAAGAGAATAGGGTGGCAGATGCACTCAGTAGAAGTTTGCAAGAGGTTCACCTAACATAAATAAGAACTTGCTACTCTGATATCAAAGAGAGGATTAAATAAGGGTTTATAAATGATGAACATTACCAGCATGTGAAGAAGTGTTAGAAAGAATAGCCAAATGGGTCAGTAAGAAGAAGTCACTAGCTCAATGATGATGAAATAATAATATTCAAAAACAGTAAATATGTGCCCAATGTCAAGGATTTAAGGAAGCTTATCTTGGATGAATTCCATAAAATACCTTACTTTGGTCACCCTGGATATCAAAATATGATGACAACCATGAATAGGACATATTTTTGGCTATGAATGAAGAATGATATTGTTGAATACCTTGCAAAGTGTTTGGAATGTCAACAAGTGAAGGTAGAGTGCAGGACTCTAGCTGGAATACTGCAAACAATATCAATTCTGGAATGGAAATGGGATGTCATATACATGGACTTCATTACAGGATTTCCTAGGATAGTTAGACAACAATGGAGTAGGAAACAATAGAGATCAAACAAAAGTTAAAGGCAACTTAGGATAAGCAGAAAATTTATGCAGACCAGCAAAGAACTCACAAAGAGTTTCAAGTGGGAGAACATTTTTATATCCCTGTTATGCCAAAGAAGAGCTCATTGAAAGTGGGCTCAGGTGTCAAGTTAGCACCCAGATATTATGGACCATTTCAGATCTTAGAGAGACTAGGGCCAGTGGCCTATAGATTAGCCTTGCAACCCATAATAGAAGCTCACAATATTTTTTCATATTTCCTTGCTTAAGAAGTGTGTTCGTGATACTAACGTTTTTGGTTAGTTTTTGCTATAGGTGGAACTCGAGGGAGAGTTCCAACCAGAACCGCTATGCATCTTGGTTTGGAGAAAAATCATGCTCTGGAATAGAACAATACAACAAGTCAAGGTGCAATGGAAGCACTTTGGACCTAATGAAGCTACTTGGGAGATGGTTGATAAAATAAGGGTGAAGTACCCATATTTTGTTTCTTGAATAAAGAGAATGTAAGAGTTGTGTATAAATTTTAGTTAGTTTTTCTTTTTTTCTTGCAAAAAAGAACACTGAGAATGGTGTTCTCTTTAAGGGAGTGGGGTTTATGACACCCTAGTACATTTCCCTTGCTTTTTGTAATGTGTTGATACTTTGATATTATGAATGAGTATGTTTTTATGTAATGGCCTGAAGTGTGGGACTACATATCCATGATCTAAGAGGGAAGAGGAAATATAAACCCAAGAGGGGTTAGCTGGCACCTTAAATTAATTTTATAGTATAAATAATGAGAAAGAAAAGAAGTGGAACATGAAGAGACACCCTAGGGAAATGATAAAAAGGAAAATGCACAGCATTCTGGGGTCGGGTCTACATATTAATTTCCTCCTCCTTTGAATGGGTTAGGGATAGAAGGATGTGTGTTACAAAGTCCATGGTTTCAAATAATGATTCTTGATTAGCTTATGGAAATGACTCCAAAAGGGGTCCATGATATTATTATATTTGTTGGCCCTGATTAAGTCATCACCTATAAATAACTTAATTTAGAAGTTGAAAATGCACACATAATAAGCAATATGATGAACATCTAATGTATTGATAAATGTAACTAGTTTTGATCTTCATAATTGTTGTACTCATTTCAATATGTATCTTATGTAACAAACAAGAAAAGAAGAAAGAAAATTATTATTATTAAAGCATGGCTTCCATGCTCATTATTGATGGTATTCTAGGTAAAATCATGTTCTTTATGCTTTTATGGTTTGTTAGGCCTTAGGATTTATCGTCATAAGTCAAAGGAGTCAACATCATGTTTATAAGACCGTTTCAGGCAATTTGTAATTGTAAAAAGAATTTTTTTTTAGTCTAGAAAGTCCTGGAATCTCCAAGATTACAAGTCGGCCTTGGGATCCTCCAGTTGGCCTAAAGGATGGAGTTTGACCCCTTGAGAAGGCTATATAAAGAGTAGTTCAACCTCATTTGGAGAAAAAATTCACATACAAGTTTGGTCATCAATAAACAATTTGATCTATAGTTGGGAAGAAGTAGAAAAGGAGAGCGAAGGTCTAGAAGAAGCTAGGAGGATGAAATATCTTGTATTTGGGATCTATATCTCTCACACATGAAAAAATATATGGTTTATGGGCTATAGGAAGAGGCTGAAGTTGCATGATCAAGTTGCAGTAGGATGAAGTGCAGCGTCTTGTAGCTGAGAGGGAGGAAACTTTATCTATACGTCGTTGACCTTAAGGAAGAGTTGTCTTGCTATTGGAAAGTCTTGGAAGGAGGCTAAGTTATGGTTTCTTTAAGAGCTATAGGGCTGAAATTTCAAGGTCAAAGTTACAGGTCAAGTAGCAATATTATGGTTGAAAATTTGTTGTTGCAGGGTGTAGCAGTTTGGTGCGGAATCAAGGAAGGACTTGAGGTAGGGTTGACTTGGTACTGGGAGAACTACTTGGTCTATGGATTGGGTCTTTGTATCACATTTGAAGCACATTCTAAGAAGAGAATAGTTTCTTGGTTTTCCCCTTGGAGGGTTTTTGCCCTTGCTGAGAGCATACATCTATGTCCTCTTTTGTCATTGTTGTTTCTAGATATTGTTTGATGAAAAGATTTAAAATAGCATAAAGAAGATAACTAGAATTCACAAGAAAGTATCAAGGTTAAAGAAAATAAGTATAAAAAGCTTCCACTTTACATTTTCTAACATGGTATCAGAGCTAAGGTGAGCAATGAAGGAATCAAAAGACACAAGAAAGACATTTTTATCAAGGGATGGGATGCTCTCAAGGCCTAAAAGAAGAAGATTGTCTCTTGAAGAAATATAGTTAAGAAATGATTTGTAGAATACCCTTCTAATATAGAGTTTCTACACTAAAGAATATCAAAACTAAATCCATCTCATAAGGAGGGTATTGATCTCACAAAAATAAATTCCATTTGCAAGGCAACAATCTTGGAAGTTGTTGGTGAAGGAATACTAGGGAACATTTTTCAATGGTGGCATCAAAAACTCTCTGAAGGTCTTGGGGACATCAAAAAGGTTGGAGATATTATTCAAGTAAGTATCAAATTATCTCATAATGGTTGAATATTCAAGGAATGTAGGTTCTTTCTACAAGGAGAGCAATAATCTCATTAGGGCTTCAAATTATCTAGCATGGAAGAAAAGGATTGACTTGATACTCACAAAGCAAGTTGTAATGGGATATGTTACTGGAGAAGTTATTGAACCTTTGAAATATAAGACACAAGAACTAGAAAGGTATAAAAAAGGGGAAGTAAGAGCTCAAAGGATCATAGTTGAATCAATTATGGATTCTCTTGTTCCATTTTTTACAAATCTAAAGATTTCCAAGGCCATGTACTACAAGCTAATGAATTTGTACTTTCTAAGTACAATAGGTCAAAAGATGTCATTACAGAACAAGCTATATAGAATGAATAAATTGAAGGATGGGGATATGGAATCATTCCTCATGTGAGTCTCTCAACTAAGAGACCATTTGCAAGGACATGGGGAACCCATCATTGATTTTGAGGTTATCGTATGCGTTCTAAATGCATTGCCACTAGAATGGAGCAACTTTACAACAAGTGTCTACTCCAAAAAGCATTCAAATCCCTTTGATGAATTGTGGGCACAATGCATACTGGAAAAATCAAGGATCGAGGTCAAGGATGACATTGGATAATATGAGCAATCTCAAGTCTTTATAGCCTAAGTCAAGAAAATGAACAAAGGGAATTTTGGCAAGTCCAAGAAAAAAATATATGTCCAAGGTGCAATGCTTCAAGTGCAATGAGTTCATACACTACAAGAGGGATTTTCCAAATCAACAGAACAATAAGATAAACAATATAAGTGAATATCATGTAGTTAAAGTAGGGGTAGAACCTAAGAAGAAAGAAAAGAAGGAAGAAGTGAAGGATATTTACTACTAAAATAAGGTTCATTGACTTCTATGTTAGTATGAATGATGATATGTTTTGCATAAATGTCATAAGATAGAAGCATATGATAGTAACATGTCTATAATTTATTGTGTTTCTTAATAAAGATCATCTAGGATATAATGTTAGACCATTTTGCATCATTTTCATCGATATTATGTTAGAGGTTGTCATATTTCTAAAAATGGATCATCATGATCCAAGAAGGACCATAATTTTGGAAAGTCCTTGGAAAAAGCATCATGGCATGAATAATATGTATTCTATGTAATGTGGAAACATACTGGCAAAAAGGGATGAAGGGTTGCAATGGGTAAAGATGCAAACTTTTTATGATATATATGGATATCTAGATGATTGGATGAAAGAATAGGAATATATGTTGAAAAGTAAACTTTAGATAAGCGTCATATATGCAAGAATATTATGAAATGAAGTTGGTTATAAATATATTCTTAAGTACTAATGATGTTGGAAAAGAATAGAATGTGACTTACTTAAGAATGCATAGAATATTGGTACTTTCTCTAGAATATGTATTTGATATTGATTAACATCTAGTATAATCTCCGGAAGAAAAGTTGTAACTTGGTAATCAAGTTCGATCCTTGGGAACCCTAATGCAAGAAGGAAAATTCAAGTGGATATGGTCGATAAGGATGTTATTGGAATGATGAGGTCACCATGGTGAGGTAATTCTATTTCATTTTGGTTTGGTTATTTGGTTAACATATTATTTTTGGTTGTCGGGAAAAGGATGTTGTAGGAATAAATGATGGCAAATGGGTAAAGTTCAACAGTATGGATTAAAAATGTTGAGAGCTCAATGTCTGGTACCTAGAAATTGTAAAGTCAAGATGAGGCTATATTGGGATCAAAAGGGTAGTTGTACGAGAATATAACCTAAATTTCATGGAAGATCACTTTCATGCTCAAATTGGAGATCGAGAAGGCTCAATGCAATGCCTTCATGATTAAAGAAGAAAGTGATGAGAAAGAAAGATGACCTAGATCCTATCACGCAAAATAAATTAAGAGTGGAGATGGCTCCATGATACCTCAAAAGAAAACAAGTTCAATACAAAGGATGCGAAGGAAGAAGGGAGCCATGTAGCTATGGAAAACTAGTAGTCAATACTTTGGTGAAGACAAACTATAAAGGCTCGTGGTGTTTGCTTCCATTATTGGAAGGAAGGAATATCCTCTGGTTTAAGAGGGAGAAAAAGTAGTTTCCTTGAATAAGAAGCAAGTTTATATTCTCAAGATTAAGGGATAATAGGGATGTACTCGCTGGTTGAGAGGGTGTGATGATGAACGTCACATGTGAATTCTCCTCTTTAGGTGATGAAGAGAGAATGACAGAGAATTGGATAAGAATATGTGGCTTCCTTGAGGATATATCATCCAAGAAAGGAAAGTATCGACACTCTTTGAGGATGGGACTAGAATCAAAAAGAAGAGCGGCCGAAGAGGACCAATATTCTTTGAGGACTCAGTTATGGAGATCCAAGATATGAATAGTACTAAAATCACATACCTTGTGGACATCTGGATGTGGTATGTACCTTAGATAGGTAGTGTGGTATCACAGATAAATCCTCCCAGCATAATGCTCTTGATTAAAGTAGAGCTTGTCCAGTTATGCCTCAAGGATAGTGTTGGTCATGATGGTGATGCTTATAGTATGGATTATCAATCCAACTCTTCTTGATAACCCTTCAGTTTGAGATATGATTTTGTATTGGTTGTATAATTATAGATACCTCCCTAGTTAAGAGGGAGTGTTGAGAAATGTAACTAGTTTTAGTCGTCATAATTGTTGTACTCATTTTTATATGTATCCTATGTAACAAAAGTAGAAAGAAAAATATTATTATTAAAGCATTGTTTTCATGCTCATTATTGATGGTATTCTAGGTAAAAGCATGTTCTTTGTGCTTCTATGGTTTTTTAGGTCTTAGGATTTATTGTCATGAGTCAAAGTAGTCAACATCATAATTATAAGACCCTTCTGAGAAATTTATAATTGTAAAAAGAATTATTTTTAAGTCTAAAATGTCCTGGAATATCCAAGAGTACAAGTCAGCCTTGGGATCCTCAAGTTGGCCTAAAGGAGGGAATTCTACCAATTGAGAAGGCTCTATAAAGAGTAATTCAACCTCATTTGGAGAAACAATTCACATACAAGTTTGACCATTAAGAAACAATTTCATATATAGTTGGGAAGAAGAAAAAAAGGAGAGTGAAGGTTTGGAAGAATATGGAAGGATGAAATATCTTCTCTTTGGGCTCCATCTCTCTCACATGTGCAACACTCTAGGGTCTATGGGCTGTAGGAAGAGGTCGAATTTGCAAGATCAAGTTACAATAGGACGAATTGTAACATCTTATAGCTGGGAGGAAGGAAACTATGTATATACCTCATTGACCTTAAGGAAGAGTTGTCTTGCTCTTGGAAGGTTCCAAAAGGAGGTTGAGTTAGGGTTTCTTCAGGAGCTACAAGATTGAAATTGCAAGGTCAAGTTACAGGTCGAGTAGTAGTATTATAGTTGTCAGGTCGATGTTTCAGGGTGAAGAAGTTTGGTGAAAAATCAAGGAAGGACTTGAGACAGGGATGACATGGTATTAGGAGAAGGAATTACTCTAGGGATTGGGTCTTTGTGTCTCATTTGAAGTAGATTTTATGAAGAGAAGAGTTTATGGGTTTTCCCCGTGGAGGATTTTTCCCTGGCTGAGAGCCTACATTTGTGTCCTCTTTTGTTGTTGTTGTTTCTTAATATTGGTTGATGGAAATATCGAACTAGAGAACATAAAGAAGATAACTAAGATTCACAAGCAAGTATCATGATTAGATAAAATAAGTATAATAAGCTTGTACTTTACATTTTCTAACATAATGCGGATAAGAAGAGTTGAGGAGTCTCAATTTTGTGGGGCTAAGTATGAATAATTCAAAAGATGAAGTTTGAAGAGGATGTTTAGGGTGTGTTAGTGTCGGTCTTGAGCCCTCCATCATGTGATCAATAACTCTTTGCATATGCATTTATAGGTGTCTCATCAGTGTCAATTTTGCATCCCACTAGGCATGCCATAACACTGAATGGAGGAGCTGGTCTCTGTTCCCTTCTTGGCTTTGCTGGATCAGGTCATACTACAATGTAATTGAGTCATACTTGGTGTTATTTTTGTCTTGAGGTCCCAGGTCTTAGGTCTAGGGTTTTGAGTCAAAATCACTTCAAGGTCATGAGTCAAGGTCAGTGAGTGCCCAGCAAGCCAGAAGGAAGTATGTACATCTATTTCAATGTTATTTTCATCAGCTACATGTCATTTAGTGCCTTGGATTTAAAAACCCTGTTTTTAAGTCCAAGGTCATGAGAAAATTTGTAAAAATAGAGAAATTTTCAGAAGTTTGCAAAAGTGTCGGCAACAACCCTGGTTCCTTCACCACAACCCATCAGATGGTCAACCTGCAAAAAGAACGGCGTCAAACGCATCAAAAGAGCTCATTTCAGGACAAAAAGACTCTAAACAGTGTTAAAAAGAAAAACAAGTTGAAAACATTAGAAAGTGGGTTCTAAAGTTAAATTTTTTTCAAATGACCCTATAAAAGCTAATTTCCCTCTTTAGTCACTCTTATTGTGCAATTGAAAGAGAAAATTTTGTGCTAGAGGCAAAGAAGGCGATTTCATGGCAAATTTCTGCAAATCCAACGCTTGAGTGGTGCGCGACCATTCCACAGGTGTGCGCGACCACCTGGGTGGTGCGCGACCATTCGGTGAGTTTTTCGCTGTATAAAAATACACGGGCGCGACCATTACAGTGGTGCGCGACCATTCCAGAGTGGTGCGTGACCATTCTGGCCTCCTGCACAAAAACTCACCCAAACAGTTAAACTTCTCCAAATCCTCTCAAATTTATCAAGGTATGTCTCCTCCACGTGGTTTGTGATGGTGTTATGATTGCAAAGGAGAATTATGGTTATAATTTCATGCAAGAAATCAATAGAAGATAGGTTGAATGATGGTTGTTTTGCAAGCATATGTTATGACAGCTTGTTTGTTTTTCAAGGCAATTTTTCCTTATGTCCCTCCTTTCATTTTCCCATGTTAATCACATATATTAATATGTCATATTTATTGATCTCATTTGCAAATTAACCATACAAACCATACCCCTAAATCCTATCAAACCCTAGTTCTTTTTAACCATACAAATCCTTCCTTTTCCCCATGCTACATGCTCAAACCCTACACTATTACACACAACAAATTATATATGTAAATTGCACAGCAAAAGAATGAAAACAAATATAGTAAAAAGAAAAGAAAATGAGGACAAGGCATGCTTATAATCACAAAAAAAAAAAAGAGTAAAAAATATAACTTGCATAGCCTTATAAAAAACAAAAGAAAAATGTCATCTTGCTGTAAATATCAAAGGTTAGAAGCTGTGTAAAATCATGACAAAGTTTATCAAATGTACCAGCTGCTAGCTATCAAAAGGGAGTAGTTTTGCTGTGCTAGGGTTTGTGCATTAACATGGTATCATCTCCCTTTCCCTAGACTCTGTTTTCCTACCTATTCCCCTCATGAAAAACCTAATTCAATTGCCTATCCCATCTTCAAACTCCCTATGCAATTGAATCTCCTTCCCTATTGTCAAAACATGCAATGAAACCCTAATTCACTCATGACAAATGCAATTATGAAGCTGCCAGCACTATTGAAAGACTGCTGTTGTGAAAATTG
>APFE031341845.1:111941-131351 GCA_000404065.3 Pinus taeda
TTTTTCCCGTGTCATGTCCGCGTCCCGAGCGCGGATGTTTTGAAGGACTGCTCGGAATTTTGAAAACTTGGCATTTTTGGAAAGGGCATTCAAAGAGAAAAATTACCAATACTTTGGAGAAGCTTTATTTTGAGGTTTGAGCCTCCAAAAGCTCAAAATACATCAAACAAATGACTTTCTGCCCACTTTTTGAGTTGCAGAAAGTGACCTTGGGAGAAATGGTTTTTGAGGGGGCAAAACAACTCCAAATTCAGAAATTCCACTTGGGATGGAAAGTAGACAGACCAAGCTTTCCAATGAGCCATCTTGCACCTGATTTGGACCAGTGGAACCCACTCAAAAGTTGCTGCAAAGGTGCGCGGATGTGAGAGCCAGGGGGCGCGGATGTGAGAGCTAACTTTGCCAAAATTGACTTTTTTTGGTCAAAAAACACTGTTTTGACTATGGTTGATTATTTTTACTTGTAGATGATGGATAAATGTAATATTTTCATGGCAATTTGATAGATTTTACCTCTCTTTACTCTTCTAGAAGCTTCCTTGATGTAAAAAGTGAATAATTAATGCATGAATCAGTTAGCTAAGTAATAGAGGCAAGTTGTTGAGCTGCCTATTATCTAGTGCTTAGTTTGGGATTAGTTCAAACTGCTCCTAGAAGGATGAGCTCGACCCCTAGAGGCAAGGGAAGAGGTTAGCTTGCCTATATTATGTGTTTTCTTAGTCATTTTGAGAGGTTGGAAGGTTGGACTCTTGTGGGAGAAAGTTTCATTGTATATTGTGCATCTATCTTTGCAATTTAAAGAGGAAGAAGGCCAGGGTTTTGCAGACATCCTTGTGCATTCTTGTGGATTGTAGTGTTGATGGTGTGTTCTCTACATGTTATTGTAAGTTTGTTTATGTATTCTACATCTCTCTTTTGCTTCTATTGGAACAGATGAAGTGGTAAAGTTTGAATACATGCTTTGACATGCTCAGCTTTTTAGTTTGTTCAAAATTTATGTTTTCTGCTATCTAGAGAGGATTCAAATGGTTTTTTGCCCTCTTTAGCTCCTTCTCTATCATCCCTGATCATCCATCTCAGATTAAGGCATCAGCGCTCACTCCTACCTTGCCCCAAAGATCCCCCTGCAAAAACCGTGCTCAATCCCCGCACCCTGAATTGCACTCCCTCCAATTGCCACCAAAAACCCAAAAATCTTTAAATCAACCCCCCTTATCAATTTACTAGCCTAATATCTTTGATCCTAATTGGTCAGCTTATCATATTGAAAGATCTACCGACTCTGACCCGAGAGAGCCTTCTCATACCTCGTAGGGCTAGCTACGAGGTGAAATGGTTTGATGTAGCCTTGAGAGTTTGTCTATCTCAGCCTAGGTGAATTCCAAGCGCTAACAGGGTGAAAGAAGAATATCTGTGAAATAGGGTGTAGCTATCAGAGTGACAGAGTTTTGTAGCTAGTAAGAGTAGTATTTCAAGAACAAGGTGCATGATAAAGTTTGTAGTGTGAGGTATGAAAGAATTTTGTTTGAGGTGCACATGATGAGAAGAGTTTCCTATGTTATTTTAAGTGATATGGTTGTTGTATGAAGTTCACAACTATGAAGATCACCATATATTCGGATGAACAAGAAGTTGATTTAATCTCAGAACATAGAATTTTATCAATGTTGAATAGACTTGTTATGGAAGTCTAAGATGTGAAAAAGATGTTGTGATGGACATAATAGGATGTTAAAAGTTGAGTGTTTAAGAAAATAGTATATTAACAAAATGGATTCATACTAAATTAGTTAGGGGATAGGTGCCTCCTTTAGGTTGGTGGTTATAAATCAAGTGATTGGTGTCTCCTTCAAGTTGGTGCCTGTAAATCAAGGGATTGGTGTCTCCTTCTAGTTGGTTCCAGTAAATTGATGTAACAATAGGTTGGTTCCTACAAGAACAATCATAAAAATGATTTTTGTGGCTTTCTCCCATAAGGGTTTCCATGTACATCTCATGTTCCCATGTGTTTCTTATGTGTTTGATGTTTTGTGATGTTTAAATGTTTCAATAAGTATAAAATGTCATTATAGTGAATCACACCCTTTTCTTACATAATATATTGTCATGTTCATGGAAATTGATTTTGTACCCTTATCTTTCGTCATCTGAATCATAATGTCCATTAATCCTTAAATAATATGGAAGAAAATCCTTATTGTAGAAGATAAGAATCTTGTGCAAATACCTTAAAAAACCCTAATTCAAAAGGATGTCGCAGGTTGCACATTGATATCCCATGACACTTCTTATTGTCGCAAGTTTTACACTTGATAGACTACAATATTGTCACATTGTTCCCATTCAAAAGGTGTGGCACTGTTTTAATGAAGGTCAAATTAAAAAGTACGAGAAGCTTCTAAAATAGAAGCCTCGTGGATGGAATCTCTTCTGAGTTGTGGGGACCTGACTCGCATCAATAACTTGTTGGATCCAAACCTCCATCAATTATCTTCCTCCTATCCTTTACCAAGCCTACAAGTACAACCATCTCCCATTGAGATGGCTAGTTAGAAAATCTAAGAAAGGATATTGGCTTTGGTGAATCAAACCTTTGATCTCAAGACTTTTGAAGGCAAGGCATTGAAACTGAGAACAATTGGAAAGATACCTACAATGTCAAGGAGGCTTCAAGTTGTAACCTTTTCTTCATTATAATATAGTTACATGTTTAGTTCCCACAAATCATTGTCTATATGTTTCATAATCTTTGGTATCTACTTCCTTGATTGTATATGTAGGGTTTATCAAATCATTTTTTAATTATGTGTGCTTTGATGGTTTAATTTTTTGGTTTGCTTCAGAGAATTGAGGACGAGACTATAAGCTACAAAAAACAACTAGTGAAGAAAACCTTCATAAAAAGGGATGATTTCATCCCACTCTCATTTCAATGATAGTTTAATTTGCAATTAAACCTAGGGAAAGTTTCTTGTTCCTATCTGTTTTGTTCTATATTTGGTTACTAGATCTAGGGAGATCGCTCTTTTCCATAAGAGGGTTGTGTCCATTAACAAAATTGGCAACCATACTAGGGATTAATCTTCATATTTGTTTTAATTGATTGAGTTTGTGTTTTCTTGAGTCTTTATTCCTTCTCAGTCACTAGTGAGTAAGATATTACTCTTAAACCCCATATCTATTTGGATATTGAAAGAGATTATTGATTTCTTCTTGTTTTTTCATATTTCCATACCTTGTTTTTAGTACCATAGCAACACTACCACACCTAGGCAATTTTAAGACTATGATATTGCCTTATTATCGCACTGTGTTGTACTTGAAGCCTATGCACTTCCTAGAAAATCGAATTTTCCTAGGTTTTCACCCGAATTGATAATGGATATGTTTTTTATATGGTTTTTGAGTTTGTTTATTATTGTTCTACAATCTAAAATTTCCAGATCATGCATCATTAGTGTGCTTTTTCACCTTTTTGGGTTTGTGTGAAATTTCTATTTTTACCACTTTGACCTAGTTGCCTTGTATTTGTTGATTGAAATATTTATAGTCTCTTCGGCTTGATTATTCAAATCTTAGTATCTTTCTCTCTGTAATTGAGTATTTTTTTTTTTTTTTTTTAAATTGCATTGTTTTGTGAAAAGATATTTTCTTCCTTTTTCTAAAATATTTATTTTTTCAATAGAAAAATACATATTGCTTGAATTGGTTTTTATTTTTAGGTTGAATTTGTTGATTCTTTTGTGTTTGACTCTTTCCTTAAAAACTTAAAGTTGTCAAATTATTGCATTGTGTGAGGGAATTTTATGTGTTTAAAAGAAGAAATTTTTAGTAGTGTTTTCGTATTAAAAGATCTGATTAAATTTGGGACATTCTACATTTGGGAAATTTAAAGTTTTTTTCTCCTTCTCACAATTAATATTCATTGAAGTGAAAAACTTGCATTTTGTTCCATTACATTTGAGATGTTGGGTAGTGTCAAAACATCATTTTTTCCCACTCCATATGTGTGTTGTGTAAAAAACAACCATAAAATTAATGTTTCATAAAATTGGTTCGACATTTTTACATTTCTAAGTAACACACATACATTAGCTTAAGTTCAGGGCCTTAGAATAGGTGGTGAGTTTAAACTCTCCAAGGATATAAAACAAACCTAGAAGCCTAATCTAGGGAGTGAAAATCCATTTTATTACTTCATTTTGTCACGGAAGCTATTCTCACGTAGGAGTTAAGCATAAGGCCACATTGGGCCCAATGAAGTAATATATCCTTCTTTGTTGGTTTTGGTGGCATTGATTGGCATGTATTACAAAGAGTGTTGTAAAACACTTGGAGATCACTTGGGAGGACCACTCCTCATTTTGAGGAACCTCTCAGCTAGGATTTCTGGTTCAATTACCCTACCCTTGCATGTATATTCAATTGTCGATTGTCCCCCCAGGCCGCGTTGTTGTAGGTGGTGACCTTAGTGGCTTTTATCTTAGGGTTCATACACAAGGTGATGGTGAGGGGAACATCCTAGTTGTACCATGAAAAGATGTCGATCAAACTCACTCGAGCCTTCATGGAGGGTGCTTCACTTATTAGTGAGGGTACGTGCACCAAGCTTGGATTGCTAAGTAGGTCACAAACATAACTAGTTCCACACACTCTCTCATATGTGGTGTGTATGCTTGCTACCTTATATTTGTTAGTGTGTGTCATTTTGTTTTACCATTTAATATAACATAGGCGTGTATTTTAATTTTTAATATAACTTCACTGTGGAACACCGTCAACCTCATCGTTCATGTAGAATATAGGGTTTACCCCCTAAAATTACATATGAATCATCAAAAGTTACAGAATCGGAAATTACAGAACCTAGGACATTGGAAATTGTTGTTATGCAACCTTAATCTAGAGAACCTGAGACATCAAAACCCAAAGTGGCAAAACCTAAAACTATTGAAACTTTGGAACCAAACGTGGTTGAACCTGAAATTTCAGAACCAAAATTATTATACCATTTACTTTAGAAATTTCCATTCCTCCTTCAATGGGCTTAGTGTCTACACCTTTACGAGTTAGTTCTCAAAGATTTGTTTCTTCAGAAGACAAAGTTGTACCTTGTCTTCCACCCGATCTCTTAAGCATAGAGGTTATTTCTCAAGGAAACATTCCACCTACCAATCCTTCGATAACCAATTTAAGTTGTCATGTTCTTGTTGAATTACCTATAGCATCTTCTTGGTGAGTTAACCCTTGGTATCAATATCTCGTTACTTCTACACCTAGGAGAAGCCTCATTTAACACACTCATTTATCTTTTCTTACTAGTCCAACAATGTATAAATTAACATCTACAAAGTCTACACTTGGAAGTACCTTAATGAAAACCTCACCTTCCATTGTAGGTGGATCTTCTAAACCTACTATATCTTCCATGTTTACTGGATATTCTTTACCTAGTAGTTATTTTAATCCTAGTAGACCTAGTGAGACTTATGTTTATGGTGGACCTTATGTACATATTGGGTACCATTCACTCAATAGAATATTTTTTGGAGCCATGACTAGTCCATCTTTTTTTCATTATCCCCTTGTTCTATCAGAATATCATCCAGTTCATCTAATCCAAGAATGGTATAAACCCCTCAAACTATGGTTGCTTCACAAAATTTTTTGCTTGGTTTCCAACCAGGATCTGATCAACAATCTACTTTGATGATTAATGAGGTAAATTTTCCAAAACAACCTCTAGTAGGATCTTATCCTCCTATTGCGGGACAACCTTTTGTAGGATGTTATCCTCCTACTTGGGGGAAGCTCCTGCTAGATCTTATCCTCCTATTAGTGGGCTAACTCCCATTGGATCTTATCCTCCTACTAGGGTGAAACATCCCATTGGATCTTATCCTCCTACTATGGGGAAACCTCCCATTGGATCTTATCCTTCTACTAGACAACCACCTCAAGGCTTTATGAAACCTATCAGTAGTAAGATATTTACTAGCATTCCATTTCTTAGAATGGAAGGTACCCCATGGAGCCTATCTTATGGTAGTGGAGCTCAAATCCATATGGGTCAACCTGTAGGTCAATCTACTCAAGGTTATCCTCAAATGACTTCAGGTTAAATTGTTTAATAATCTCCTCCTAAAGGTTAACATGTTTGAGGATTTCAACAAATGCCTATAAGACAACTTGTTCAAGTTTTCCCTCTAATTATTGTAGGAAAACATGTTAAAGGGTTTCCTCCTCTAGTTTACCCTGGTAGAATTCAAATGCCTATGGCACAACCTACTCAAGGATAACCCTCCTCCAATAATTGAACCTTATGGTCCTATGGCTGATTAACCATATCAAGGTTATCCACGGCCTGCTTTCAATAGGCAGTTATCATTCCTTGTTACCTTATAATTATTGGATTTATCATAGCTTATGAATGATGCAATTCTCCATTATTTGTTATGGTTAGTTATTCCTACAAAGTTATCAAGCGACATTCCAAAATTCGATAATAAACTTGTTGAAGATTCATCAAATCATGTTATGACTTATTATTTATGGTGTTCTTCGAACTCCTTAAATGATGATTCGATTTAATTACATATTTTCCAGTGCACTCTTACTGTTAGTGGAGCTAAGTGGTACATTGAGTTACCATGAGCATCTCTTGATGTCTTTAACACATTGGCAAATTTTTTACCCACTTTCAACTGTTAATTTGTTATGAAACTAGCACTAAGCTTTTAACTTATTTAGAATAGTCTACGTACATCTGAATTTCTAATCACATTCATGAATGGATATGTATACATAAGTTAATCAAAGCCTCAATCCTGGATCAATTATTGGCAGATTGGTTTACCAAATCATAATCACCCCATATTTCCTGTGATGTTGTCGTGGGTGGCGTTATTACTGAGGAGAAATTTATCGCCTATGCCCAATATTTGGAAATTGTATATTCATAGTGTGGCACATTATATGATTTGATCCCTCAAGCTCCTCACCCACCAAACAATTTTAATCTATTTCCTCTACATAATCTCACATTGTTGATGGTGTGATTGGTTTTGTTAATAAACATTCGATGAGTAAATCGCCTGGTCATTCCAATCCCAAAACTACTCCCATTTTTTAATTCAAAACTCCCCCCCTACTACTACTAATCTTGTTAATGTTGAGAAATGGAAATAAGAAATTCCAGTTTAATTTTTCCTTGAATTAAATTGTGAATTAAAATCGAATTCTATTCTCATAGAAACTTGTAAATAGTTAATTAAGCTTAATTGACTTAATTATCTTAGGAATTTCAAGTTGAAATTCTTTTTGTAGTCATGTATATGTTCTCCCTAAATTTTAGGGGTCCAGGATGAGTTTATTTGAGTTGTAATTAGATAACTCAGTTTGATTGAGTTATAGACAGTTAAACTAGTTCTAACTGTTTATGGAACTAGTAGAGTTCTAGTAGTGAGTTGGTTCACTAGTGCATCCTCGGTGCTACTCTAGCTAACTGAAGATTCCCTCATGATAAACTCATGCATATCAAGTAAGAGAAAGACCTAGTTGAGACTAGAGTGCAGGGACAGTGTACTATCAATTGTAGAATGATCTGAGTTGTACAGATCATGCATGCAATCAGAAGAGGACCTAGTTTTAGATTGTGCAGTTATGGAAGAAAGAATTCCCAATTATATATGGGTTATTCCACACAAGAATTGTGCAAGGAAATAGGGGCTCAACGGGCAACAGAAATTGGCTAAGTGTTGGTCAGTGAGGGCTTGTGAGGCAGAGAGTTTATCATAATTGTGCGGAATTGTTCTTGTGAGAACAAGCTTTGTATTATCACTCATATTTCTAATTGATGTAATAGATATTTAGGGTGTTGAGCAGTGGCTTTCCACATAGAAAAAATTGTGTTATGTCTGATTATCTTCCTCTTGTTAATTATTGTTTTCATCGAACATTGGTTTTTATTGTTTAAAGAGTAGAGTAGATTCTTGTCTTATGTTTTAGTACATTACATGAGCTGTGAATCTACAGGAAAATATACATGTTATTGGAGCTAAAGAGAGTATACTAGAGGAGATTTTGAAGTTTTGAGTTTTGGGTTATAGGTGAAATTCAAATTTGTAATACATACTTCAGGATCGGCAGATGGTGTTATACAGTTTGTGGCTCGAGTATACCTTGGAAAGCAGCTCAAATTATATAGCTTGGAAGGATATAATGGAGGTTTTACTAGAGGATAATTGATTGAAGGAATTCGTTGATCAAGACTTTCCTAACCCAGCAGCATCAGGTGAACAAAATCTAACTGAATGGAAGAAGTGTGTGGTGAAGGCAAGGCGGATAATCCTTGAGGGAGTTAGATACCACATTGTCTTGAGTCTCGATGGGAAGAAAACTCTATGTTCTATGTGGAAATAATTAACGGGCCTATTCTAGAACAGTAGTGACCATAGAAAGTTGGCATTGAAAGACAAAATTCAAAAAATCAAGATGGATAAAGGAAAGAGAATTCCAAAATACTTGACCAAGTTCACTCATTATCATGATGAGCTTTGAAGTGTTGGAATAACCATTATCGAGGATGATATGGTGAGCCTAGCTCTCCTAGGCCTTCCTAAGAGTTTGAATAGCTATCGGGATTCTGTGAATGGAAGGGAGAAGTTGCCATATTGGGAATGACTGTGGCTGGATTTGATGTAGGAGGCGATCAGAAGGAACACCAGAGATGGTTCCTCATCAAAGACTGATGATGAGGAAAATTGTGCCTTAGCAGGTAAGGCAAGGAAAGGGAAAGGGAAGGCATCCCATTCCAAATTTGATTCTTTCCATGGAGGTAAGAAAAAGACATGATGAAATTTAAGTTCTTTCATTGTCACGAGCCACGACATTTTGCTACAAATTGTTCACTCAATAAGTCCAAGAATAAGTCCTCCGGAGGAGTGTCGGGTGAGGCTTTGGCCTCTGAATTCGAATTGGACTTTACTCTCATTGCATGCATGGTGTCATCAATGATGGGTAGTTTATGGTACCTTGATAGTGGAGCTTCATTCCACATGACTGGTGACAAGGATTTGTTTAGTGACCTGGAGGAGAAAGATCTCCATATGAATATCGAGATGGGTGACGACGAGAGGTATAGTGCTACTGGATTAGGCACAGTTACCTTTCAGAGGGAGAAGGGTTCTTCTCTCACCTTGAGGGATGTTATGTAAGTTCCCAAGTTGAAGAAGAACTTAGTATCAGTCGCCATGCTTGAGGATAGAGGCTATGATGTGATCTTCTAGAAAGGAAAGGCATTCCTTCGACACATAGCCACAGGTCAAGTAAAGAAGATAAGGATTCAAGTTAAGAATCTCTATAAGTTGGAGGTAGAGGATTGTGTTGCTTTGAGCACGAAAACAGAGAAGGTGCAGAACTGAGATGTTGGTGAGTTGTGGTTGTTGGAAATACTGAGAGGGTGGGTGAATCAGTATTCCTTTTCAATTGTTATTTTTACTAGTTAAGTCATTTATATTTAGAACACAAAATGAACAATAGGAATAAATGCTTTTATTAATATAATCTTTACAATAAATCAAGTAAAATATATATAAGGCTCCAACCTGTTGCCAAGCACCAACTTGGTCTTTTGTGAGGCTCCAACCTCTAGGGAACCAACCCTATCTTCTCAAGGCACCATCCTTGTGTTTATGAGCACCAACTCCAAGGACACCAATCCTTCCAATTCTTAGGCACCAACCCCAAGGGCTCCCACCCTATCTTGTCAAGGCACCAACCTTGGATTTAGGAGCACCAACTCCAAGGACACTAATCCTTCCAATTCTGAGGCACCAACCCCAAGGGCTCCGACCCTATCTTGTCAAGATATGTTTGGTAGTAATTCTCTGCTCCCAAATCCTCTTCACAGAGTTATGTCAATCTACATCTTCACTGTAGTCTCCATGCTACATCATTAATGAAAACCTGTCTTCATATGAAGGAGTCTTCACAAATCTTCATATTGCCCACACAAAGTTTGCAAAGTTACCTCTTATTGTCGTGATATCTTACTTCCATGAAACAAACTCACAAACACTTCAATGTCGGTGTTTTCTATTACTCCCTTCAAATGATGACAGATGAAACTTTATTTCCTTTCACAGAACCGTTCTTCAAATTGAGTTCTTCACTTCTTCCATAGATTAATTTATCACAGGTCTGAGCCTTTCAATGATTAACCCAATCAACAAAATTGCTTTGTCCTTCGGCTTCCTCCTGTCTTGCTGGACCTTTGGCTTCCTTCTGTCTTGCTAGACCTTTGGCTTCCTTCTCTCCTGCTAGACCTTTGCCTTCTATCATGCTGGACCTTCTGCTTCCTTCTGTCTTGTTGGACCTTCGACTTCCTTCTATCGTGTTGGACCTACATCTTCCTTCTGTCCTATTGGACCTTTGGCTTCCTTCTGTCCTGCTGGACCTTCGGCTTCCTTCTGTCCTACTGGACCTACGGTTTCCTTTTGTCCTGCTGGACCTATGGCTTCCTTCTATCCCATTGGACCTACGGATTCCTTTTGTCTTACTAGATCTATGGCTTACTTCTTTCTCACTCGATCTTCAGCTTCTTTTGTACCTTCATCATCTGCTAGACATTTGGCTTCTCGACCTTTCGACTTCTCGATCTTCGGCTTCCACTTTTGCTCGCTTGACCTTTGGCTTCCTTTTTTGCTCCCTTGACCTTCGTCTTCCACTTTCGTTCACTCTACCTTTGGCTTCTCGACCTTCTGCTTCCTCTGTCTCTTCAAGTTCACGAGTTGTGAATTTCTTTATACTCTATTTTATGCCCGAGATCAATGCTCAGAAGTGAAGCGTTTTAACTCATTTTTCTAGGAGTTTCACCAATACTCAAAAGACACGCTCATTTGGAAGGAGAGGCCGACTTATGGATATTCATCCAGTTACTCATAAACTTGTTTTATTTACAGAGGATTTCATAGGAGAGATTGTACCCAAGGAGGTCCCACATCCACATTATCAATCACAATCGCAACTTTCGGTGGTCTACAATCGCAACACTTAACATCACCGATATTAACACTGCCAATGAAATGGACATGATATAATATTAACCATTGTCAATAGATCGGTCGGGTCCATAGCTAAAATCGTAATCGGCGGTCGGGTTCACAAGACTTATCACAATCGGTAATCCAACAGTGTCAACCCTTATGATTTGCATAACTTCCTTGATACCTGGACACGATATTAAATAAAGGTATATTCTATGGAGCTATCGAGTCCGCACCTTATATCACAATCGCAGTTTTTATTATGACATCCCTTTATGACTTGCGATATGAAATTTTATACGATGGATGTGATATTGTATTATGGCGTATTGTAATGGAGTCGTCAGGTCTGCAGTACATATCACAATAGGCAGATTTGAGGTGGTGATACAGCTTTAAAAAACTTGCGGTATGGTGGATGTGATATTTCTTTAGGGCATGTTGTAATAGGACCATCAGGTCTGCAACTTATATCACAATCAGCGGGTTTTGAGTAGTGGCATATAATAGAAAACGTTGATATTATATATTGTTGCTACAATTTCACCGATAACTCTGTTTATTATCCTCTACCGCAATGATCCTCCATTGTTTTCTCTCTTTCTGTTCTTCTCGGGAATATATTACATGTGATACTTCCAATGTGGCTCCTCCAGTGTTTTCTTATTTACTCCTTTGATATCATTGTTTCTCTTTGTTCTTCCGATATCACTTACTCTTGGGCATATGCGATAACCTACTTCCTCGATGGCTTCTGATGAACTCTTCCTCTTACTCTTTGGCTTCATCGCTTCTCCTCTTTACTCTTTCTCTTTCTCTTCTAATGGCTTCCGATATCTTTCCTCCTTAGTTCCACTATTTTTATTATGTCTGTATTCAATCCTTGGATCCTCCATGAGTAGTATCATGATCAATGAGCATCAATGGGCAACCTCACACGTCACAAGAATTTTCCATCACAAACACTGCCATATTGACATCAATGAAAACCTAGATTAACAATCTCCCCCTTTGTCATTGATGGCAATATTATTTTCCTTTCAACATTCTCTCCCCCTTTGACATCAATGGAAAACGAGGTGCCCAAGTACTCCCCCTGTCAAGCTGCTACTCTTCTTCATGAATAGTAGATATTCATGGGTATGTTACTCCCCCTGTCATAGTGCTCTTCTTTTTACTCAATATAGAAGGATTGATGCCTTATCATCAACTAGCACATTATCCCTTCTTCATGTCTCAAAAAACTACTTTATCATGGCTTCAAAAATGCTTAAAGATGTTCCACTTCACTGCTTCCAAACTGGTTCCAAATAGCCACACACCAAATGTTTAAGTCCAAGTTTTTATGCTTCAATCCATATTTTGTTGTCTCCACAGTCAGAATTAAGAGGTCTTCATAGTCTGAATCAAGAGAAAATGCCACTGAAATTGTCTTTCTTGCTATCTCTCTTTAGATCTGAGTTCCATTGTATCTTTGTGCTTCTCCTTAAGTCGCTGCCATCCAAAATTTCAACATCATTGCATTTGGATGAAATGGTGAAAGGTTGTGCCTCACTGTTGCTATTTTTCTAAGTGACCAGTATCAACTTGAGTTATATTTGACTACACAACATTCTCCTTTCTACAATCTTTTTGATGAGCCATTTTTTTGTGTTCTTGCAAGTTATCTCCACTAGCATATTTTGATATCCAATATGTGACTGTCTTTTAAATTCTTTCTACTGATTGACAATTGCTCTTCCTTCAAGTTTGATTCCCAGATGTATCTATTTGTTTGAAGGTTTCCTCTATTTGTGTCCATAATTTACCTTTTCTTACATCATATCCCTGAGTCGAGACATTCAACTTTTGTAATAATAGCAACATACTTCTTTGCCCCATTTCTTTAGAATTGAATGGCCTTCTCTACTGCTCCAATTTCTACTTAGTAATCAAGTAGAAAAACATCTTCAACAACAATCCATTGGATAGATAAGAGATCATGTTCTTCAATGGAGTGTTCCTGAGAAATGATCTATCAAAGAATGATTGTTAGTATATCTCATCAAGGATTTCATATGGGCCCTTTTACGGATAGCTTCTGCAATAATGATCAAGAATCACAAGCTCCTCTAACTGTATGCATGGTCTCCTTTTGGCAGAATCCCATCATCAAACACTCGTAATGTCAAGGATATCTTCATCAAGTCAACAACATGTGTTGTTGGCTAGAGAGTTCAGGAGATTTTTGGATTGTATTTGTTTTCTTCCCCATACTTGTGTAGGAGCCCAAGTCAAGTTACAATCACGTGCCATATGACCAATGTTATGACACTTGAAGCATTCTATGTTGTTCATGAATAAGAATTCATGATTTCTTCTTGCAAAAATGTTCCTTCGAGATTGTTGGGGACCATAATATCTATCTTTATGATATCCCCTACAATATTTTGCCATGTGTCCAAAGTTTGTACAAGCATAACAATAACCAAGAAATAAACTTTGGTACTTGGGAGATGGAGGTTTCCTTGATATACTTCTGAAGTATTTTTGCCTTGAGATCCTTTGATGATAACCATTGCTTCTTGCATCCTTGACATCATCTACATTTCTTCTTGGAACAGGACTCCCTTCGTTGTTGCCTTGACTCTTATCCTTGCCTTTGCTAGAATTGGGAGCATCAACATTTATTTCTGACTTCCTCACATCTTTGTTGTTTGAAGTATTATCATTCTTGCTTGAGGACTCACCTTCATAGCCAAGACCTGATTTATCAAATGGAGATATTTGATGGTTGAGCATGTCATCCAAGGCTTGAGAACTCTTCAATATTTTGTCCATTCCTTCAACCTTTTTCCTGAGGGAGACAATCTCTTCTTCCAACCTTTCGCAATCATTATTCTTCTTAGCAAGTTGTTTCTCAAAATCTTCCTTGATATGAGTAGCTTCATTTGCTTCTATTTTAAGGGAGATGATATATGACTTCTTTTTGAATATTTCTTCATTTTATTTTGCTAGACTGCACTCCATTTCTTCCTTGATTCTTGTAGCTTTACATGTTTCAGCCTTGAGAAGGTTGAGGTTGGATTTTAGTTTGAATATCTCTTCATCCTTTGCTTTTAGTTTGTATATCATGGTGTTTCTCTCCTTTTCTTCTTCATCAACTTGTCCTTCTATTATTACCAATGCTTCCATTGTCTTCTCGGCTCCTTGTGCTAACTTTCTTGCTTCTTGTAGTTGAGATTTGAGAGAGGAGACCTCTACCTTGTACTGACCAATCTCTGCTTCAAGTTTGTTCAAGCTCTGGTGCCTTTGTTCAAGGTGGCTTGACAAGTTATCTTCCCATTTCTTTGCTTTATCTAATTGATTTGTCATGGATATGACTTCTTCATGATGCTTTCTTTTGCTTTGATGAAATTCCTTCTTAAGCTTGGCAAGCTCTTCATCCCTTTCTTGTACTTGAAGCTTGACAAGGCCAACTTTCTTCCTTGTTTGGTCTTAGTCACCAGCTAGTGCTTTCTTCTTAAGTTCCTAATTTTCCTTTTTCAAATTGATAATCTCTTCCATGGCAGCCATAAGTTTAGTGAGGAGATCTTCTTCGAAGTCTTTTTCATTCTCTTCATTTTCTAGATCTTCTTTAGACTTGATGTCATCAATCTTATCTTCAGCTTCCTTGATGAGCTCTGGATTTTATTGTTGTTTTCCATCATTTTCTTGACTAGAGATCATGGTAAACACTCCTTTTGAGCGAAGATCATGAATTTTATCCCATATACCCTTCGCTGACGAACATTTTCCTAAATTGTTCTTTATAGAATCAGGTAGCCCATTCAAGATTGCCTTCATTGATTTTGCATTATACTTCTTGGATTCTCCATTCACCATGTTATCAATAATTACTTATTCCCATACTTCAATGCCTTGAGTCTTTAAGAAATTCCTCATTCTTGCTTCCCATATATCAAAGTTTCCATTGAACCATGGAGCCTTCACAAATTCACTAACTTCTATTTCAATGGTGGAGGGAGGCACATCTTTAGGAGGATTAGAGACTTTCTTCATTGGCTTCACCATTTGTGTTTTAATGATCAACCTTCAAGCTGTTAAGTTTTGAGTGAAGGTACTGGCTTTGACACCAATTTTTGGAAATACTAAGAGGGGGGGTGAATTAGTATTCATTTTCAATTGTTATTTTTACCAGTTAAATCATTTATATTTAGAACACAAAATGAACAATAGTTATAAATGCATTTATTAATATAATCTTTACAATAATCAGGTACAATATATATAAGGCTCCATCCTGTTGCCAAGCACCAACTTGGTCTTTTGTGAGGCTCCAACCTCTAGGGAACCAACCTTATCTTGTCAAGGCACCAACCTTGTGTTTAGGAGCACCAACTCCAAGGACACCAATCCTTCCAATTCTAAGGCACCAACCCTAAGGGCTCCCACCCTATCTTGTCAAGGCACCAACCTTGGATTTAGGAGCACCAACTCCAAGGACACCAATCCTTCCAATTCTGAGGCACCAACCCCAAGGGCTCCGACCCTATCTTGTCAAGATATGTTTGGTAGTAATTATCTGCTCCCAAAATCTTCTTCACTGAGTTCTATCAATCTACAGCTTCACTATAGTCTCCATGCTACATCATTAATGAAAACATGTCTTCATATGGAGTCTTCACAACTCGTCATATTGCCCACACAAAGTCTGCAAATTTACCTCTTACTATCACGATATCTTACTTCTAAGAAACAAACTCACAAACACTTCAATGCTAGTGTTGTCTACTGCTCCCTTCAAACGATGACAAATGAAACTTTATTTCCTTTCACAAAATTTTTCTTCAAATTGCATTCTGTACTTCTTCCATAGATTAATATATCACAGGCCTGAGCCTTTCAAAGATTAACCCAATCAACAAAATTTCTTCGTCCTTCGACTTCCTCCTATCCTGTTGGACCTTCGGCTTCCTTCTATCCTATTGGACCTTCGCCTTCCTTCTGTCCTGCTGGACCTTCACCTTCCTTCTGTCCTGTTGGACCTTCGGCTTCCTTCTGTCCTGATGGACCTTCGGCTTCCTTCTGTCCTGCTGGACCTACGGATTCCTTCTGTCCTACTAGACCTTCGGCTTCCTTTTGTCTTGTTGGACCTTTAGCTTCCTTCTGTCCTGCTAGACCTACGGATTCCTTTTGTCTTGCTGGACCTACGGCTTCCTTCTGTCTTGTCGAACCTAGGGCTTACTTCTTTCTCACTCAATCTTCGACTTCTTTTGTACCTTCATCATCTGTTAGACCTTTGGCTTCTTGACCTTTCGACTTCTCAATCTTCGGCTTCCACTTTTTTTCTCTCGACCTTTGGCTTCCTTTTTTGCTCGCTCAACCTTTGGCTTCCACTTTCGTTCACTCGACCTTTGGCTTCTTGACCTTCGGCTTCCTCTGTCTCTTCAAGTTCACGAGTTGTGAACTTCTTTATACTTTTTTTATATGCCCGAGATGAATGCTCAGAAGTGAAGCGTTTTAACTCGTTTTTGTAGGAGTTTCACCAATACTCAAAAGACACATTCATTTGGGAGGAGAGGTTGACTTATGGATATTCATCTAATTACTCATAAAATTGTTTTATTTACGGAGGATTTCATTGAGAGACTATACCCAAGGAGGTCCCAAATCCACGTCATCAATCGCAATCGCAACTTTCGGTGGTCTGCAATCGCAACTCTTAACATCACAGATATTCACACTGACGATGAAACAGACGCGATATAATATTAACCATTGCCAATAGATCCATCAGGTCCATAGCTAATATCACAATCAATGGTCAGGTTCACAAGACTTATCGCAATCAACAGTCCGGCAGTGTCAACCCTTATGATTTGCATAACTTCCCTGATACCTGGACGCGATATTACATAAAGGTATATTCTATGGAGATATCAGGTCCGCACCTTATATGACAATCGTAGTTTTTATTGTGACATCCCTTTATGACTTGCGATATGAAATTTTATATGATGTATGCGATATTGTATTATGACATATTGTAATGGAATCATCGGGTCCGCATTACATATCGTAATTGGTGGATTTGGGGCAGTGGTACGCTTTAAAAAACTTGCGGTGTGGTGGATGCGATATTTCTTTAGGGTGTATTGTAATAGGACCATCGGGTTCGCAACTTATATCGAAAACAATAGGTTTTGAGTTGTGGCGTATAATAGAAAACGCTGATATTATATACTGCAAATACGATTTCTCCGATAACTCTATTTATGCTCCTCCACCGCAATGCTCCTCCGTTGTTTTCTTCCTTTCGGTTCTTCTTGGGCATATATTACATGTGATACTTCCAATATGGCTCCTCCGATGTTTTCTTCTTTACTCCTTAGATATCATTGTTGCTCTTTGTTCTTCCGATAGCACTTACCCTTGGGCATATGCGATAACCTGCTACCTTGATGGCTTCCGATGAACTCTTCCTCTTGCTCTTTAGCTTCATGGCTTCTCCTCTTTACTCTTTCTCTTTCTTTCCTGATGGCTTCCGATATCTTTCCTCCTTGGTTCCACTATTTCTATTATGTCTATATTCAATCCTTGGATCCTCCATGAGCAGTATCATGATCAATGAGCATCAATGGGCAACCTCATATGTCACAAGAATTTGCCATCACAAACACTGCCATATTGACATCAATGATAACCTAGATTAACAATGGCACAGGAGATTGGGCCACTTTCATCGTGGGGCTTTGAAAATCATGCAATATATCTATATTGGTCTTCCCAAAGGTATGCTTGAGCAATTTGATACATGCAAGGGGTGTACAGTGGGAAAATACACCAAGGCTTCCTTTCACAACAAAGACAGTCAAGCAGAGGCAATTCTAGAGTGAGTCCATTCAGATGTCTGTGGACCATTATCAACAACATCCACGACCAAACATAGATATTATGTTATATTTGTTGACGACTTTTCTTCATTCAAAATAAGGATAAAACTTTCACAAAGTTTTGTGAATTTAAAGCATTTGTTGAGAAAGAGTCTGGCAAGAAGGTTAAAGCTCCGAGGAGTAATAACAGTGGTGAGTATGTCTCAAATGATTTTAAGAAATTATGTGCAACATAAGGGATTAAATGAGATTTGATGGCACCTTATAACCCATAGCAGAATGGGGTGGCCGAGAGGAAGAACAGAAGCATTGTAGGAGCAGCACAGGCGATGTTGCATGATCAAGGCCTACCACTACACTTGTGGGTTCACTCATGTATTTGGTGAACACACGACAGGATATGTGCTATGTAGTTAACCAACCTAGTTAAGTGATGGTTAGGCCTACCAAGTTGTATTGGAAGGCGGTAAAGCATGTGTTGAGATACCTCAATGACACTACTCAATATGGATTGTGGTACAGACAGACAGAGTGAGTGAAGCTTCAAGGCTTCATCGATGCAGATTGGGTAGTGATTCTATCCGACAAGAAGATCACATCAGGGGGATCTTTGGTATTGGGTAAACGGTATTTTCTTGGTACAACAGGAAACAGAGATCAGTTGCACTCAGTTCAGCAGAGGCAGAGTAAGTGGCTGCAAGTCATGCAGCATGTGAGGCCATCTGAATGAGGAAGATCCTGGTTGGCTTGTTTGGTCAGTAAATGGATCCAACTGTGATTTACTACGATAATCAGAGTTATGTCAAACTCTTTGAAAACCCATTTTTTCATGATCAGTCCAAGCATATTGATATCTCATATAATCATCTCAAAGATTGTGTATTGAGGTGGATTATGTTGTTGGAGTACATTCCCACAGACGAGCAAGATGTTGACATTTTGACAAAGGCATTGTTTAGATGTAAATTCAAGTTTCAGAGAGACAGGATTGGGGTAGTTGATAATCCCTTTAGCTGATAATTCCCTTCTTGTTGAGAGGGAGTGTTGAGAAATGGCAACAAGAAATTCCAGTTTAATTTGTCCTTGAATTAAATAGTGAATTAAAATCGAATTATATTATCATAACAACTTGTAAATAGTTAATTAAGTTTAATTGACTTAATTAGCTTAGGAATTTCAAGTTAAAATTCTTTCTATAGTCATGTATATGTTCTCCCTAAATTTTAGGGTTCCAGGAGGAGTTTATTTGAGTTGTAATTAGATAACTCAATTTGACTGAGTTATAGACAGTTAAACTAGTTCTAACTGTTTGTGGAACTAGTAGAAGTATAGTAGTGAGTTTGCACACTCGTGTATCCTCAGTGCTACTCCAGCTAACTGAAGATTCCCTCTTGAGAAACTCATGCATGTCGATTGTTGTCACAAAATCACACACTAAGGGCTGCAACCTAGTGAGATCTTATGCAACTGTTTCAGACCAGGCTTTAGAC
>APFE031341845.1:136749-147182 GCA_000404065.3 Pinus taeda
ATGATATTGAACTTGATGAGGCCTCCCACGTGGTCACCCAACTGCTGATGACAAACCCTAGAAATTAGGGAACATGTTTCCCTATTTTTTAGGTTTATATCCTTGAAAATTGCAGAGCCTTTATCTCTTCATCCATGACATCTTTTACGAAACTGAAGGAGGTTTTTGTAACCCATGTTGTCTAGAACAAAAACCTCTCCTGGTTTTGTAAAACCTTCCTCCAGCTATTCGGAAACTGTCCTTGAAAAACACGTGGCAAACAGGAGATGAAAAACTGCACCTACAGCAGTTTCGTAGCGCAACTTTGGTCCATCATTTCTCCCAGATAGTAATGGATATGAAGAAAGTGGAAGACGTTTTTTTACTTCAGTATCTTAGGAATTAAAACCTCTTTCACTTTTCAGAGGGGAGTTTTTCACTGCTCAAGAAAGCTTCTGGAAGTTAACTAGTAAAATCAGTTTTTTCTGCTAAAACAGGCTGCTACAGGGGTTTCGTAGCGCAAAATAGGATTTTTACACTGTCTGCGCTACGAAAACATGGATTCGTAGCTAGTTTTAAAATTTCTCCAAAATCATGTGAGATATGACTTCATTTCTTGAATTTACCTTTTGATTGATGTTTATACCTTGTAAATAGTCCCTTTCAGCTGCCCATCCTCAAAAATATTTCCTTTTGTCTTACAAAAATGGTCCATCAAATTACAATATGTAACAATGGGTTTCTCCACATGTCATGAAGCTTGTTCAAAACTGAATACAATAAACACCATTCTTCAAGGAAAACTTTCAAAATGTAATCTATATCCAAATTTAGGATTACCTTACATGCCTTGCTTGAGCCTTCAAAGAACTCTGATGTATGCTGACCCTGAGTTTGCCAAGTGCTTCTTATGCATGAAAGGAACTTGAGAATAACCAAGACCAATTCTCCCTTACCTTACCCTTTTCCTTTGAAATCTTTTCAGTGATAACATCGATTTAGAGAAATACCTAGTTGAGACTAGAGTGCAGGGACAATGTACTATCAATTGTAGAATGAACTGAGTTGTACAAATCATGCATGCAATCAGAAGAGGACCTAGTTTTGGATTGTGTAGTTATGGAAGAAGGAATTCCCAATTAAATATGGGTTATTCCTCACAAGAATTGCACAAGGAAATAGGGGCTCAGAAGGCAACACAAATTGGCTACGTGTTGCTCCGTGCGGGCTTGTGAGGCAGAGATTTGATCATACTTGTGCGTAATTGTTCTTGTGAGAACAAACTTTGTATTATCACTAAGATTTTTTTATTAATGCAATAGATAGTCAGGGTGCCGAGTAGTGGATTTCCATAGAGAAATAATTGTGTTATGTGTCTTTGACTATCTTCCTCTTGTCAATTATTTTTTTCACCGATCATTGGTTTATGTTGTTTAAAGAGTAGAGTAGATTCTTGTCTTGTGTTTTAGTACATTACATGAGTTGTGAATCAACAGGAAAATATATAGTTAATACTTTTGAGATTAACATAGTCGAGTCAACATTGACTATTAAATATCAACAACATGGAATTTAGAAAAAGGGCAAAGGCAAAGCTAAACAAAATTCCCCTCAACTAGAAAAACCCAAAACTCAACCTCCTAAGGAAAAGCATAAACCTCGATATCCTTGTCTTAACGGTGATGAGGAATGTCTATGTCAATTATTTTCTCAAAGGCACTTCAAACACACCTTTTGTTTTAATGAACCTTTTTCCTGCTCAAGAAACCCAAATGGTTGCACAAAATGAACCCTCTTCCTCAAATATTCAAGTGCTCATGTGTCATGAGACAATTTTGGTGGCAACACGATCCAAAGACTATAATCCTCCTGGTGAAAGTATTCCTTATCAACCTTCATCATCTACTCCACCTAGTTTTGGTCCTCTACAGATCAAGAGACCAAGTTATAATATACTTATCAGACCACTTCCAAAGGGTGTTATTCATAGGCCATCTTTCAGTCCACATGCTTGGGTTGCTTAGAATTACAACATTGTAGAAGATTTGGCTCAAGCTCCTTCTGCAATGTCGACCCTCGAATTCCTTAAAAGTTTCATTGCACAACAAAAATAGTTATTGTCAAATATCGGTGGAATCAATTCATATGATTTGAGTTTAATAGTCTTTGACTTGGATAATCATGTACCTATGCTCCCACACCAGCTTATGTTTTAGATCCAATTTGTTGTGTGGGGAGAAAATTTTTTTGTACTATCATTGATGAAGGATCCTCAAACATGCATAATGTGTGTCTTATTGGAAATTCATTGGATCTCCTTTGCTCAACTAGTCACCAACTACTTTGAAATATTTTGATGGTAGAGTATTTAAACCCTGTGGAATTCTAAATGAATTTCCCATTGAATTAAAAGGTAAAACGATAACTTTCAAGGTAGAATTCATTGATGGAACTCGCGACTATAACCTTTACTTGGTCATAGTTGGACCTGTGCTATGTCTATGGTAGCTTCTACTCTTTTTAGTGTATATTATTTCCCCTATCAAGGGAAAATAGTCATGTTAGACCAGCTTGCCTATTATTGTTTTGATACATGTATGACCGGTAATGTACCTTTCATAGGTAAAACTTCATTTTCTTACAATAATGTTGGTGTGAGTATTTTGAAATATTCGTCATTAATGGGTAGGTTTCCACTCCTGCCACCCAACATTTCTCTTCTTGTCACTTTGATTAATATGGTTTTAACTAGCATTAGTGGACCCCTTGAATCATATGACCCTTGGGTAGTGCCTAGTCCATTATAATACAAATGTTATGGTGACTAGATGTCATTTAGTCTAATGGAATTTCCTTATGAAGTTATACATTTGGCCTCTATAGCCACTACTGAATGCAATGACCAAATGAATGCAGTCTTAGATCAATATTCTCAATCTTCCTAGCTTATTTCCACTTCATCTCCTGATCCTTTTGATGATATTTTCCCCACTGATGAAAATATCATGGATATTATGTCTTTAGGAGAAACACCATGGGATGGTAGTTATTATCGTTTACTCCTTTCTCCGTAAAATCAATACTGTTGAGAATCATTTTGAAACTTTGATTTTACCTAAGATAGTTAGTGACCCTCAAATACCCTTTTTAGCCCATGATGTTCTATCTGAAGGGAATTTAGGAAAAATACCAATAACCATGCCAAATGACATATAGATAAAATATGGGATTGTGGACAACATTCATATAGGTGCCTTTTTTATTTTGATGAAATTCAAACCTATAGGGCCTATTCAAATATTTTTGCGATATTTTTTATTGACCTTATGAAGAAATGTTTGGTATTGACCCATGGATAGTCATTCATTAAATTAATACATACCCTAATGCTAAGCATATTCTGCAAAAGCTTCATCGAGTGCATCCACGAAAATCCACTGCAATCAAATTTGAAGTTGAAAAACTTCTAAAAGCAAGTTTTATTTATCATGTGCCTCTAATAGATTCAATTCCAAATAATGTTCCAGTCATGAAGAAACAAGGTATGATTTGCATATGTGTTGATTATAGGGATATCAACCAGGATTTCCCTAAAGATAATTATCCAACCCCTTTCATTAACCAGATTGTCAATGATTGTGCTGAAAGTAGACTATTCTCCTTCATGGATGGATTTTCTAGCTATAATCAAATTAATGTATTGACATCGGATCAACATAAAATTTCCTTTATTTTTCCTTTGGGCATCTTCACCTATAGAAAGCTTTCCTTCGGGCATAAGAATGTTGGCAACTTTTCAACAAGATATGTATTATGAATTACATTAAATTAATCATATTTTACAACCATGTATTGATGATTTACCTAAACATTCCATGTGACATCAAGATCACCCGACACATTTATGATCCATTTTCCTCCATTTTTGCCACGTCAATATTCTCTTAAATCCACATAAATTTGTTTTTTTTTGTTGAGTTTAGATGTCTATTATTTTGCATCGGGTCTAAAAAATGGATCATAGTTGATCCCTTGAAGGTAGAGGCCATTTTTAATTTACCTCCTCCTTCCACTTTGTACCAACTCCAAAGTTTGCAAGGGAAGGAAAACTTTTTACATTGTTCCATGCCCAACTATGATGAGCTCACTAAAGATGTTACTCGACTACTGAAAAAACGGGTTCCCTTTATTTGGGATAACACCACTCAAAAATCATTCGATTCTTTGAGAAAATTGTTGACTCACACACCATTGTTACATCCCCTTGACTATCATCGTGACTAGTTTTTATACCTAGTTGTTCGCGACAATACCATTGCCATGGTACTTTTCCAAGAGGAATATTTGTATGGTGAACATGTGATTTATTATCTCATTAGGAACCTCACAATTTATGAAATAAAGTATTCACATGTGGAGAAATTAGCATTGGCAGTTGTGCAAGATCTTCAATGATTCTATCACTACTTTGTATTATGTGAAACCACTGTCATTTTTTATTGCAACCCTATGCGACATATTCTTACTAGACATGTGGTAGGGAGAAAATACTCTAATTGGATTGTCATCCTCCAAGAGTTTGATTTGGAAATTGTTAGATCCAAATCTAAGAAACCATTGATATTTGTTGAATTAATTTGTGACCTTCCCTATGCTAAAACAAAAATGGTGGTTGAATATTCGATTCCTGATGAATATCTCTTTCTGATCAATTAATTTGATCCTTGGTATGGAGATATCAGTATCTATGTCCAAATCCAAATCTTTTGACCTCATTTATCATCCCTTGAATGTTGTCGAATTTGATACCAAGCTCGATAATACATTATTGTGAGTGATACTGTTTATCGTCATTGTGTCAACTTTGTCATTTGATGTTGTTTAACCCATGACAAATTTTAAAGAGCTCTTAATGATTGTTATGTTGGATCATGTGGTGGTCATATTTCTGGGTATGCCACTGCCCAAAAAAAATTGTGTGTTGGATATTTTGGCCCTCTCTCTTTAAATATTGCATTCTGGAGATCCAAAAATGTCACTCGTGTCAAGTTTATAGTTGTAAGATGCACGAACCTCCTACACCACTTTACCCTATTATTACTATTGGCCCTTTTGCTAAATGGGTCATTGACTTCATTACATGTAACCCTCACTCAGCCGAGGGAATGAATACATTATTATTTGCATGCACTATTTCATTAAATGGGCTAAGGTGATGCCTACATTTGCCAATAATAGGATAATTGTAGCATTGTTCGTATTCAATCACATTATCACTAGATTTGGTGTTTCCCAATCCATCATCATAGAAAATGGCTCATGTTTTAAAAATTATATGATGTTAGTGTTATCTTCCAAGTTGGGTTTATGCCACAAAAACTCAACTCCTTACTATCCAAAGGCCAATTGCCAAGTAGAAACAGTAGATAAATTTCTCGCACTAATGTTTCAACGAATGATAGGGATTCACAAAACAAATTGGTACTTGATTCTTTTTTCTGCATTATGGGTATATCAAACCTCTACCAAAATAGCTACCAAATTTGCGCCTTTTAAGCTTGTATATGGCTTGGAAGTTGTCTTACCCATTGAATTTGAGATCCCATATCTGAAACTAGCTATCGAATTGCTCCCTACTACTTATGTCGAGGAAGAGCATTTGTTGTGTTTAGCACACTTAGATGAAACTAGTAGTGTTACCGCTTTGGCTAATGAGGCTCACAAGAAGCATGTTAAATCCCATTATGATAGAATTAAACCTTGACTTTTTGTTGAAGGTGATTTTGTTTTTCTATATTACCAAGAGCATGATAAGTTAAGAGTTAGTAAATTCAAGCCTATGTGGCATAGCCCTTATATCCTTAAGAAAGTATTAGAAAAATGTGTTTATGAGTAAATTGATTATGATAAAATTCCCTTAAAAGAGCCTTGAAATAGGCTTTACCTCAAAAATTACTATGCTTAGAATTTTTTTACATGGGTGTATTGTTGTACCATATTTTTGTTATGTTGCGACTTTTTTTTTCAAATAGTTTATGTTCTTTGCTGCTAATCCTGCATTGTACTTGGTTTGAAAATGTCGGCATCCCCTTTACCCTATGTTGGCTTCGCTGATGGTGCTAGCCGTAGTACTCTGAACCTTGCATCTGTCAAGTGGGCAATCTAAACCTTGCATATGTCGCTTGGGCAATCCATACGCCTCCTAATCAGTTGGTAAGTTTACATGGGATATGTCTTAGTCGTACAACTAAAAATATCGCAGAGTGTATTGCAGTTATTGAACTATTATCTGAAGCAATTTCTCTTGGTATTCTTGTTTAGTTGTTAGATTTGATTCTCAACTCATAATACTACAATTAAATAATGTTTATTTTGTTAGAAGTCCTACTCTTTTACAAGTAGGAAAGAGAATTTGATTATCTAGAATATCAACACATTCCAAGAAATCTCAATACATTGATAGATACTACAGAAAATTTAAATTCCAAACATTCACATGTCTCATAAGATAGTAGTTGAATAGAAACCAATTTTCGTTAAGAGTTTTTGCAAAAAGGTTTTTCACAAAATGTGTTGAAACAACACAAGGCTCGTCACCTTTTATTATCAAATACATGTTGATAAAACAAAATCCATTTGATCTATATCTAATTAATCTCTAGGTCCTTGGATACTCATGGTAGCATACTACTACCCAAGCCACTCATCGAAGTAGACAATTGTGCTCTAAAACCCAAATGGTATGGCATTGATTCTATCGAGGTGCATCCTCAATCCACATATCCACTATACCCAAAGTAAGACCCTTCAAATTTTGCTCCACCTCTTGGATCTATTTTATTGCTTTAACTTAGCCTGTTGGTCCCACCTAAGGATGGGAGACATCCCAGTGGGTCGAATCATTTCAATATCTACATGTAAAAGGATATTATTCTTAACACAACAAAATGCATAAAAATCAAAATATGAAAAAATTACTTTTTACTTTATGCAACCCACTGATCTCCCTTGGGAAAAGCTAGATCTAGATCTCCTTGAAAATCCCTGTTTGCATATGGATAGTCCTCGATCATGATCAGTTGGTTCGGAAACCATCTGAAGTATGTAGGACCAAATGAAGATTTATGACCACCACCATGGTGTGCCATCAACTTGACCCATCTTGTCATACAAAGAACTCTCTATGTGAGGTAA
Organism: Pinus taeda; assembly: GCA_000404065.3. Classification (NCBI taxonomy): domain Eukaryota; kingdom Viridiplantae; phylum Streptophyta; class Pinopsida; order Pinales; family Pinaceae; genus Pinus; species Pinus taeda. The sequence continues at coordinate 143,923 of APFE031341845.1, forward strand.
TCCACATCCATCCCTTGAGGACACATTAAAGGAACCCTTTCCAGGAAAAATGATACCAAAATGGACTCATAACCAAATGGTTTCAATCGACTTGTCTTGGACTTGGTCCATTTATCTTTAATTTTAGTTTCTAACCTTCACGTCAATCGAAAACGGCGGGCTCTATGCATTCCAAAGCATATTGCATTTTTTCTTTGGTATCCAAATGTTGAGCTGCACTACCTATTATATGGGTGATATTGAATAAAACACTCCTTAGTGGAAGGCATGTTACATTCTTGATCGGATTGTTTCCACTGATTTTTCTTGTTCCTGCAAAGCAATATTGGATGATATACTCTCACTAGTTTCACCTTCTCCTTTGGAATCAACTAGTGAAACTCGGGCCCCTCTTCTTGCAAGCGCAATTAAAAAATATATCTTGCACATCCATATTAATTATATGGAGCAAAATTTGAAAGAGTTTCTTATCTACATTCCATATACTCAGTGTTGTAGCACTACTATTTTTATTTTATTCTCTATATGTTAAAAAAAAAAAATGACCAGCATTTTATATATGAATCCCAAAAAGAAAAGAAAGAAATTTAAAAAAAAAATCAAAAGAAAAAGGGATTTTTCAAAGTTTGTATTATTATGTCATGGAGTAACGTGTTCCATGTTCCATCGTGTTTCTGAACTATATGAAAGTGGTTGCTCCCACCAAATATCAAAGTGTTAAACATTCCACGGGTCTGTGTTGTGATCATTAGACATGTGTATAGTTAGAGTTATCGGAAGGGAGCTGGGAGTCCTCACCCCGTCGGTGTTTAATAGGGGAGGATTCCTTGTGTTGCACTGTTTCCAAATACTGCCAAAATCAAGATGTGTGACCAAGATTAAAATTGAGACCCTCCCTCTATCTATTTGAAACCACAAAGGGAGGGCCTCTGGTTTTAACAAAACCATGTGTCAAAGGAACCCGCGCCAAGTCAAATCACATGTCATGTCAATCTATATTCCAGCACACTTTACGTAAAGTGAGTCTTCCATGTTGGAAGTCATTGACGTAATGGTACACTCGGATGTTGAGGTGGCATTTTACGTCAGCCTGCACCAAAGAAACATCATTTAGAGATCGTTAAGTTATGTGCTCCCGCCAAAGTTTTAAATAATAAAACATAGGGTTTGAGCCCAATCGTCAATTATTTTCCTTCATGTTTCCCAGGGATTGAATTGGTTAGCTCTTAAATTTGTTGTGACATACTGATGCCACCTTAGTCTTCCAGCTCATGCACCATACCTTGATTTACCAGGTCTTTGTAAACCTTCTCTCTTAGTCTCATATTTTTCTTTGTATTCTAAATTATTAAAATGAAAAAATATCAGCCTACCAATCCTAAACCTAGTACAATCTTGTCGTTTGATAGAGAGTCAGATACTCATGACCCCGATACCCATTCGATTTCCTGGCTATCCGAAAACAAGCTTTTAAGTCACCATAATGAGTCAAGTGACCTCCTCTGTCTGGTTCAATCACGGTTGTATGATGTATCATGTGATTGTTCCCTTTGTTTATGAATTTCTCAAATTCATCAATTGGTTGGGAGTTTCCTTTATTTCTCAAAAGGGTTTTGTAATATCTTTAAAGGGTGAAATTGTCTTCCAAATTAGTTGATTTGTAATGTTTTCCAATTCCTTATTCTTGAAAATTCCCAACCTTTCTCTTATGAGGCTATGGTCTAGGTTTATAGAACTCTACCCCATCTAATAAATAAAATCTATTCAAACTAATATTTCCCTTGGGATCTAAAATTCCCCCAGCCAACCCCTCATTATCCTCTGACCCTATTCTTTAATATTGCTCAACCCACCCTGGCTTAGAATTACCCTCGATATTCCCACTTATTTGGTTCAATCAATCAATTTCCAATTTTAACATTTTCAAATTAACCGATGTTTTACATATCCTTCATATCTGGTTCATCTATTTCTATATATGCTTGTTGGCTAGTTCATCCATCACCATTTAAGTATACTAGATGCATAGAAGCAGTTGAAATCAGTGGTCAGTGGTTGATTGGACTAATATACCAAAAAAAAAAGGCAGAATGAAGCCTTTTTCTCATTATTTGTCCTATTTTATGTTTGAGACCTTCACTATCATCAACAATCATATTCCTCGCAGAATTTTTCCTGAGGTAAAGGAGCATTTACAACTCAAAGTGGACACAAGGGTGGGAGATTGATTATTTTTTTAAGATTACGTAGAGATCATATTATGTACAACAAAAATACAGTTTTACCGCCTCTCAGTATTCTTGCCAATGAGAATTTTATCTTTGGAATTTATAAGACAGATTCTAAACGTTGATCAAATACATTTTGTCCCTAGGCATAAGGAGTACATGGTCAAACTTGAGAAGGCAGTGGCACCCTTCAATTAGACAGGTTGTGGGAAAGATAGAAAATATGATGAAGGAACTGAATTTTGCAAAAGGTGAAGCTTTGAAATATGATCCCCATCATATTATTTCATATAGAATATTGAAATTTGGCTCACGGCCTTACATTCATGACAGTAGGCTATAGTTAGAGAAGTTAGCAAATTCAGAAATTTGGATCAGTAATCCATTGGGCCAATCTTCAAATGAAGCTATTGGGCAACAATAAATTATGATTGATATCCGTGCAATGAAAGAGAAAATCTTAAAAGGGCAAATTCCAAAACAATCAGATGTTGAAATGGAAAATAAACAAACAGAAAAGACAGCTAATATTCAAGACAAAGATGAAACTGAAAATTTGGAAATTAGATTGAAGGAGCAGCCTTCAAAACAACTCGGATTTGAGATGCAGTTAGAAAATCTTAAATGGACAATTCCTTCCCCACCCTCTACTAAAATGGTTGAGCTTCATGTTGTAAATATTCCATCTCAAATAGAAGCTTTACAATAAGGATATCAAAAAATTGCAAAGAATGTAAGGATTCTGGACACCACATATCTCCACAATGGTATGATATTGTCCACTTTGGGCCTAAGCCCTCATGGATTTGCTTTTGGACTTAACCCAAAAGGCCTCATACCAATGGAGATATTTGTCCATCCTTATATACCCATGATCCTCCCCACTTCTAGTCAATGTGGGACTTTGGTCGTATGCCCAACAATCCTCCCCTCGAACAAAGGACCATCGAGCTTCCCCTCAAACGATTATCCATCCGTCCACTCTCTACCAACCAGGATTCTCCGCTCTAATGCGTTGGAAGCACACGCCTT
>APFE031341845.1:147223-168296 GCA_000404065.3 Pinus taeda
GGGCCCACCACCTTCGTTCGGCATTCCGAGGATTCATCCACTTGGCTAACTTCGGGGCATGGCTTTGATACCACTTGTAAGGACTCTGGACACCACATATCTCCACAATGGTATGATATTGTCCACTTTGGGCCTAAGCCCTCATGGATTTGCTTTTGGACTTACCCCAAAAGGCCTCATACCAATGGAGATATTTGTCCATCCTTATATACCCATGATCCTCCCCACTTCTAGTCAATGTGGGACTTTGGTCGTATACCCAACAAAGAAGAGCAGAAAAATGTCAAAGGATATAACCTCTCAGTTGTCAACACGGTGCACTGGGGATTATCAAACAAGACTCTTTTCAGCAATGGATATGAAAAGCAACCAACTAAAGTTTTCATTGGTTCATCCCACTGCTCATTCAATTCCATCAAGGCTAGATTTCAAAGCTATGAAATTGTTTGTCGATGTAAATGAAATTCCTCTGCTAGAAAAAATCAGTTTGCACAAACAAGCTGAAGAGATGATTTATAGAGATCTTACCAAAATTTCCCTAACAATAACTAAGGCAAAAAGGTTATTTGAAAAAATTACTAATCACTTGAAGCAAGAGAAGGCAAATTCCAGGGCAAAACAAATCCAGTTGGATGAATATAAAAAGTTGATAACCAATTTGGGGATTGATCCATCAGATGGAGAAGCAATTATGGTCATATTACAGAATATCGAAGAAGAAGTGCAATCCTTAAGGAAAAATCTGAAGATGCAAAGTTTTGAACATGTCCAGCCAGCAAAGATTTTCTAAGTAGAAAAGGAGAAAGAACAATTATTGGAACAACTTATACAAAGGAACAGTGAAGTCACCGAGCTGCAAAAGAAGGTTCATAATTTGGAGCACTCCCTTTAGAGCCATGTCTATATTTACCCATTCCAGTTGACCTAGATCTCCAAGATCCTTCCGAGCTGCTATCTAAGGTATTAGTTGATCTCAAGCTCTAAAAGGTCAAATTGAGAAAAACACAGGGAACTCTGGCAGATGTAAAAGAGAAATTGAATATTAAAGAAAGAAGCCCAATCTAGCAAATGAAAGAAACAACAAATTAATACAGGAAAAACAAGTTATTCAAGAAGATACTAATAAACTCAAAGAAAAATTGAAGGGAAATGTTTCCCTAGTGGAAGCAAAGTCAGTATTTTGGGAATGAATTATATAGGTAATGCTCTCAGTTTGGGATTATATTTATATTATTGTAGAATAAAAAATTCCATTAGAAAAGGCAAAGAAAATCATAAAGAAATTCAAAGATGAATTAGAAGATAAAGTCCCAAAATCTAAGCAAATGATAAAATGTTCGAATGATAAATATCCAAACGAGCTTAGGGCACTAGATGTGGTTGAAAAAATATTTTTCATTGCAGAAGTAAGAAATATTATCAAGAAAAACCTTCTTTGCATTCAATCTTCCAATCTTCATAAGGAATTTCAAAAGGCAGTCTCAGTTTTTAACAATAAATTTGACGAGATGACAAGAGCTAGACTGCCCAGCCGTTGGGATCAGAATGGAAATTTTTGTCCTGGGAGGCATATTGAAAATACATTAATAAATGTTAAAATTCAAGCTAGTAAGGCTCATGAATCATCAGAATCCTTAAAGGGCCAAACTATTGTGAATTATTTGCAGTGTGATTTCCAGCTCTTGTGGCTAGTAAAAGCCTTATTCGTGGCCAAGTCAGAATATACCAAGAGTTCCAATTTTCAGATAGCTTGTCAAGAAATTTTTGAGTATCCATAGCCAGATACGAGAGGATTATCACACCTCAAGTTGTAGAAGTAGTGGAACCAAGAGTTAGTTAATCACATGCCATATTTGAAATCGTATTTATTTAGATTAGTTTTTAGAAGTTGTCAAATTTCTATTTTATGAGAAAAATTTGTATATAAATATTTCAAGGACTCGTTAAGTAAAATTCAGATATAGTAGTTAGGAATTTGACAGTTACTTGATAACTGAAAACTATTTTTTTTATATGTTATTTAAAGAGTAGGGAATCACATGAAAAGGGTGAGAATATTTTGTTAAATTTTGTTCCAAGGTTGTAATGCTTCATCTTCTTTGAAGATTAAAAGAAATAGATTAATTCATGTGTTAGAGTATGTTATTGTTTTTTATTGTTGTTTTTATTTTTGAAGTTCATTCTTCTTCATATGAAGTTAATGTATGATGCAAAAGGTTTATCTTAAGATAAGTGCAGATATTAATGTTACAATCTGTGGTAGAAAATACATGTTTCTTCTTTTAAGAGGCTTTACTAGGCACTATGTTATCTTCATCGCAATCATTTTATGTTGTTTTCTATGTTACATTCACTAATTTTCACTCACTGTTCAAGCATTGGATTCCTTTGCCCCAAGTAAAGACCATGCTCTTCTTCCTTATTCTTCATTCCATATTAATCATCTAAAGTATGTAACAATTAGGAAAAAGGCTAGTATGTAGGGTCTCGACATTTCTTCAATATTAAGTTATTATTACACACAAAGGTGATTTGTCTTTAGGAAATAATTTCAAAAACCCTTCATTAGTTTTATGGATGTCCTGGGCACTGGTTCATTCAGGCAAGAACAGTCTCTAAGGTACAATACTCACCAAATTCTCTAGTAATTGTAACTGAGCCCTCATGCCAGGAATCAAGAAATTTTTTATTAACCCACATTCACAAAGTGCTAGCAATGTATTTGGATCATTGGATGCAATTAAATATTTTGCTTTGTGTTCTCTTTCCCTTCACTCCAACATCTTACTGATCAAATAACCTAAAAACATCAAAGGGAAAATTTATTAATCCATTAGTAAGAAAAATTCTTCATTTTTCTACCTCAAAAACTAAAAATACCCTTTTTCATGCAGGTGTCGCACCTGTCTAATTAGAGACAGTGTGATACTATCATACCTTTCATGTTTGGGACCTATACAACAACATTAGAGTGTCACAATTCCCCATACATGAAAGGTGAGACACATTAAGAGAAAAATTTCCCTCTAATTAGAAGGTTAAAATCAATGTAAATAAGCAATAAAACTTGAAATAAATACATCAAAATGAAGAAGGGCTTGAGAGCTCTTACTTGAAAGAAACAGGGTCGAAAATTATCCACTAGTTTTCCCGAAATCGCCTCATGAAAATAAAGTTTAAATGAGGGTTTTTCCACTATGGAAGTTAGTAAAAATCAAATGGTAAAAATGAAATGACTTTTCCCCTTTTTAAGGGGTAAAAACATTTTTTATTATTTTATTTTACCATTTTGTCTCAATTTTCCATAAAATGACCTCATTTTATCTATTTTTAATAAATTTTTGGGCATATATGATGATTTCATTCATTTAAGTCTGTGTCGATTATGGTCTAACATTGAAACATAAAAAATTTGTGTAAGCATACTTTCATTATTTTTCAAATTCATTAAATTTACAAAAATATCCTTACAGTCTGTGCCGATTATGGGTCTAACATTGAAACATAAAAAATTTGCGCAAGCATACTTTCATTATTTTTCAAATTCATTAAATTTACAAAAAATATCCTTACAGTCTGTGCCGATTATGGGTCTAACATTGAAACATAAAAAATTTGCGTAAGCATACTTTCATTATTTTTCAAATTCATTAAATTTACAAAAAATATCCTTACTGGAGTTTTCCTTTTCGATTTTTCAAACTCTATAAATATGAAAAATCATTGATATTTACTTTCTCTGGGCTCGTTAAAATTTTACATTGAAAGAATCGAACAAGTTATCTTTTATCCTCTTTTCAGACTCGTTAAATCTAAACAAAAAAATGTCATCATGGATTTTTCTTTTGATTTATTTTCAAACTCTCTAAACATGAAAATACATCGAGTGGTCCCTTCATTAGACTCGTAAGACTTAAACAATGAAGGACACATATATAAATTGGGAGTGAACTAATCCTTCCTAGTGTTCGTTAAAAATACTCTTAAGGACTCATATGAAGGGTGAGCTTATAGTCTAAGCATATGTTATCGTCCTAAATATCATTTAAAAATAAAGAGGTACTCTCCAGAAATGGTGGCGGAAATTTAGGAAGGGAATATATATATATATCTATATATTATATATATATATATATATATATATATATATATATATATATAATACTCAGTATGACAGCAAGTCATTATTGAACATGATACCCTTTCACTCCTTATGTCAAGGTTGGGAAATCTACTTGTCTCTTGTTGATCATACCCCTTTGAAAAAGTATTACACTTTGGCCCGTGATCCACTTTTTGAGTCAATGCTCCCAAGACAATTGTTGTTTCGTCAATATGGTCATGACATGTTTTAACCTGAGTTAGCCAATTTTTATAGTTCTCAATCCTTCTATCACATCGACCATCCCTTAGTTAGTCCTAAATTACTCTATGCTCTATTCCACTTTGCATTTTAATATATTTTTTTGTGTCATTGATGGGGGATACATCAAGGCCCTCATGTGACAAATCACTTCCTATCAACTTCAACACATTATCTGGGAAGTTGATTTAGAAACCATTTAGTACCTTGGAGCTTGCATGCCTCAATGGCAGGTTTCCTCACCTTCAACAATAGGTTTACATTATTGACCTTTGATCGATTAATTCTATGAGTGTTCAACTTCAGATCATGTATTCACACTCCATAGAATTCACTTGAGTACCTTAAGATCCATTATCATTATTGGTGCTTTCTTTTGTGTTTGTTAATAGTTTTAATCATTGACCAGTTATCAGGTGGTTTCTACCATGTTCGACCTCAACTCATTGATTCGCGTGGTTAGATTTGTACTATTTCTGGATAGAGATGAAGACCCTGGATCATGTTTGTTATATCCATGTTGCAATGGAGTTATTTGGGTATTTATGATTGTTACATAGTTCCATAGTGTATGTCTAGTGGTTATGTTCATATTGAGTCATATGGCATGGATCCAAGAAGTATGTTTTGTGACCATGACCTTCCTCATTTGACATGGATCTTTGCATATCCTAAGTTATCCTTTAATTCGCTTGAATTTTGAGTATGGGAATGCCTACTTCAAAGATGATCATATGATATTATTGTATTGTAATTGCTTAATTGTTGTTGGAAAGTTTCTGATCGTCGTATTCTTTGTTTCAATGCATTTTCATAATAAAGTACTTTAGTCATCACCCATTTTCTGACTTCATATTTTAGGTGGAATTATGTTCCACATTATTTTCTCAAATTCATGGTAATTGATGTCATACCCCTATTTTTGTAGTTGTATTGGAGGATAGAGGTTATAATGTTGTGTTCAGCAAGGGAAAAGTTTTTTTGAAGCATTTTTCTATTAGAAAAGTGAAAAATATTAGAGTTAGAGTGAAAAATATCTACAAGCTAGAGGTAGATTTTGCCATGCATATAGCCATACCTCCATGAGTGAGGTGGGGTGATGTAGAGCCTTAGTCCCAGAGTTGCAAATATTTGGGTAGGGTCCATAGGAGAGGAGTAGCAGTTGTAGTATACCATTCTCATGATCATTACCCTTGTTATAGGGGCCAACAGTATTTAGTAGCATAAGGATCAATGTCAGTTGGAGTAGTCAGATACTAAGGAGCACAGAGCAGTGTTCACAGCAAATCAAGAGGCTTGGCAACAAAGTCAACAGTAGTGCAGATTGCCCAGTAGACAATGCAGAGACTAGTAGCAGTCATATACTTGTTGGAAATAATACTGAGAAGGGGGCTGGATCAATATTTACAAATCAATAACTTTTTCATTTCCATAATCAAATTTATATACACTACTTTAGAGAAGGGAACTTGCGTGTGTACACAATTGTTCTTAAGGAAACCAACGTATATCCAGTGAACTTATGATTCAGTTAATTCATCTTATGTTGATGTTTAATCAGTGCATCAATACTTTATTAAACATTAAATAGTAACCATGTGCAGTAATAATAGAATAAACCATCACACATAAGCAACACACATGAACACCAAGATTTAAGGTGGAAACCCAATGTGGGTGAAAACCACCTGCCGATGTCGCCTCTATCTTCTTTTAATAATAAGAAAATTTGTTTACAATCTTGTACTGCTACAGAATTATACCAGTACACAGGCACCCACCTGCAGAAGGTTACAACCTTCTCTCATTCTGCAGCTTCTTCTGGAAAGGAGCTACAACCCCCTAATTCTTGTACTAGTCAATATATTTACTAGTACGTAGGCTCCGACCTACAGAAGGCTACAACCTTGACTCATTCTCCAGCTGCTACTAGAAGGGAGCTCCAACCCCCTGATCAAATCACCAGCCACTACTAGCAGGAAGCTTTGACTTCTTCACTGAAGGCTCCAACCCTCAGTATCCTCTAGGGACCACATTTCAAAAATTTTCAGACTGGACCCATTAGTAACATTGAAGCTCACAATCAATACAACCATCAAATACATCTACATAAACCAATCATTGAGACCCAATCAATCTCTGATATAATTAAAACAATCAATCACTGAAACCTCTGAACCTCTAACACAAATGAATCAAACAATCATTGAACCTCTGACACAACTGAATCAACCCTTCATTCAAACTTAATCAAATTCAACCAATCAATTGGAGCAGATAGATCACTGTAACCAGTACATAGATCTAAACCCAAAGCACTGCATCAACAACTAGAACTAACTGTAACCTCAAAAGGCATGTGTCATAATGTATACGCTCCTTTAATGAGGCAAACCTGCATATATATGCTACTTCCTTTTGCACAACCTGCGTATACTTCTAAAGATACTGAATCATAAAACCTTTGAAACACAAACTATACCAACTAGTGACATTCTGAAGATCTACTGTCATATTAAAGAGTTCTAAACAGATAGCAACGAGGATCACCCTTATTTCTTAATCAATTCTTCAATGAGACACAAACTCTTTATGCATTCAGTTTTAGGTACAGATCTAAGAAGACTTCATTGACAGACAACAGTAAAACAGTAACATTGATGTGATAGATCAGTCATCCTTGAACATCAAGCTTTTCTTTTGCATACACTACTTGGAAGAGCCGAACCAACGTGTATACTCACCTTTACCAAAGAGAACCAGCGTATAGATCTGCAAATACTTACTTATAACTTCGCTGCAATTCCCAACTTCAGACATACCCAGATCATCACATATAAAGGATAAAACATGTGTTAGCAATTAGATCTAGCCCATCCATTATCAGATCACATAATGATAAGTCATTATGATCCTGATCCATCATTAGATCTCATCCATCATCAAACGCTTAGGTGCATATTTAGTCTAGATCAAGCAAAGCATCAGAAACCCATAACATGCATATTTTCCTTTGATCTAACACTTCATAAGATATTCATTACTTGTGCTCTTAGCCCTTTGACCTTCTCCTCCTTATATACTTAGGTCCTTTGTCAATACCTCAGACCAAATACCTAGGGTCAATACCTCGGACGAAATACCTTGGACCAAAATACCTCGAACCAAATACCTTGGACCAAATACCTTGAACCAAAACCTTGGTTTTCCAACATGTACGCACTTTTCCTCCTATGGGAGTGCGTGTATACATATACGCTCTTTTTGTTTTGTGGAATGGCGTGTATATGCTATTTTGACTAAGTGGACCTATGTATACTTCTTAAAATGCTTTACATCAACCTTTTCCTTTACCTTCTTTATTCTGATCAGTAGACCTCAATTCCATCTTCCTGTTCTTCTGTACCTGTGCCTTGTTACCTTTGAATAGACCTGTTGCACTTGTAATTTTCCATATTACTTCTGAAATGATTCCTTTGAACTGCCCTGCATTTTGTCACATCTGTAAACACAACTGCCATGCATTCTGTCACATCTGATATCTCTCGTATAGATTCATCTAGTTACCATATACAAGTGAGTTGTTCTACTGAACGTGGGTTTCCATCAAGTACAACACATGCATCATAATGTCAACAATCTCCCCCTTTGGACTTGATGGCAACCATGTTGGTGTTGATTACGATGAGCTATAGAAACTGTTACCAACACCAACATACTCTCCACCTTTGACATCAAGGATAAAGGGCGGACCAAGATATTCCGCCCCTTAGATATCAAGGCCAAAGGGCTAACCAAAGTGAAGGCTTTCATATCTGAACAACTGAATATAAACATTGATCATGCTACCCCTAGGCACATGTTGAATTCATTGATTAAACTCCCCCTTTGTACATGTTGTGATGCACTAAACCATCCATGCTCCCCCTGAGAACATGCAGAGTCTACAAAAATATTTTCCAAAATAATAACATGACTCTATAACTAAACTATTTGAGTTTGACCTTCCTATCACCAATGACTCATACATACATCAATTTGCCAACCAAGTGGGGATATACCAATTGTTTATACATGACTGAAATATAGCAATTATTATATCATCCTTCCCATGCATAGTGGGGGTAAAATTTACATCATATGACCAAAAAGGACTCATTAAAAGACTATGACAGACAGAGACATATTATTACATCATGGGCCTTTACATGACCTTTACATCAAATTATATACATGACATTTTTAACAAAGACCAAAGACCTAAACAAGACCATGATAGTCATCAGCAATTATCATACACCATATATGATATGCACCATAAGCATCTGTCAACAACATCCAAACCAACAACTTGTATATGTCGATTATCAGTTCTCAAGATATGACAATGTAAATATCATCAACATGTGACAAAGTATGTCGTATATAGATATAAACTCATCCTCTTGATCTCATCAAGATCAACTTGCTTTGTTTCATTAGAAGAAAGAGCCTTATCATAACCTTCCATGTCCAATCAGTAACACAAATCATTCACATCATATGTATGTGAAAACACCACAGTCATCATCTATGATCATAACATCATCATCAAGAACTGCATGATCTTTCCACAAGAACCCTCAATAGATTAACCATGTATCATCACTATGGAACATCCCACATCTGATAAGCATCAACCATGATAATCAACATATGTGAGTATCAAACCTATCATCATAAAGTAATAAGTCATCATCATTATGTGACTAAGTAAGTCATGTCTCTGAATATCCATGTCTTCAAATAGTTATGCCTGCAATAACACCATTTTCTTGGCCAACCAACAATATTTATCAATATGCAACTTAAGTAATCATCCATGTATCCAGCATATTGTATATTCATCAAAGAGATAGCAATATGTATCTAGAAAACCATGAGTTCATAGTCATTTGTCAATCTTTCTTGATACCATCAACAACAACAATCCTCAACCATGTGAGAGCCAAGAACTATAGGAATCCTGCATCATAACTGCACCATATGAACTTTATGCATCTTTAAAGGCGTGATGACAACAACATAAAAGAAATGAGTGGCTCATCATCAAATAATGAAGTTGTGTACTCAAGCTTTGTACTTCTCCTTGTCCTTATGAAGATCACCATGTAAGCAACATATATGTACTGTATGCATCATCAAAAATTCATCCACAATCATCCATAAATCTGATCTGAATAACAACTATGTAACCCCAAGTAATATAAGTATCAACTGAGACTTCATCATAGGCAACTCATAACCGCAACATAGCATGATGTATCATTTAAATACTTTAGTCACATAAGCATCATCACTATTGACAAGAATCATTAGGTACCAAATACTTCTAAAAATAATGCCAACAGTGCATTATTAGAAGTATAACATATTCTCCCCCTGAACCTATGTCACCTGTTCATTGTCAGATCTTATCATTGCATATATCGGTAAAAAATATCAAGGCATCATCATCAATTAGATATACACCAAGTCATCAACAACTTATGAGGATGAAAAGCACTTCTAAATAACATCCATAGACTATAGTCATCAATCATTAAGACAGAAAAGATAATTGATAATTGTCTAAATCATATCAGATCATTTTCTGAGTCTGTCCCACTGCTTCTTCATCAAACCAACATATACGCAATTGTGCAGCTTCTAACTCACGTATATACATGACTGTGAGGCTTCTAACTCATGTATATACACGACTTGTCTTCAAGATTGTTGAAAATGGCAACAAGAAATGCTAAAAATAGAAATTCTATAAATAGCATTTCAGGTACTAGTGTTGGACATAGCAACAATGAATGAAAAATGTAAATGCTAAAAATAGCATTGCTATAAATAGTATTTTGGGATAGATTTCAATTTTATTTAGTCCCTGAACTAAAATTGAGAAGTAAAATTCGAATTTGATCTTAGCAGCGGTTTGTAAAATAACTAATTATTTCATCTTGAGTTAATTTGTTGGAGAAAATCAAACATGAAATCTTTGTGAAGACATGCAACATTTATCCCTTTGATTGGGGAAGTTATCCCTTAGTTAAAGAGATAAGGATGAGTTGTAATTAGTTAGCTCAGTTAAACTGAGTTAAGTCCAGTTAGATTAGTTCAAATAGTTTGTTGAACTAATTGTGAGTTCGGTTAGTTAATGCATGCATGCATGTAACTGTTGCACTTCAGATAACTGAATATTCTCTCATAAATAACTCGTGCATGTCAGTTTAGAGAAAGACCTAGTTGAGATTAAAGGAAGGGACAATGTACTATCATTTGGGGGAATTTTCCTATGAAGGAAACTCATCCATGCAGAAGGAATTATCTCCTTCAGGATTGCACATTTACTTCTAAGTTTAGTGAGCAGTGTGAGAGGTGAATTCACACAGGTGGCAGCATTGGACCCCAGGAGAAACTGCGCAAGAAAATATGAGGCTTGGAGGGCAAAGGAGAAGGTTTGTGAGAAGCCTTTGACTGTTTATGAGCAGCAGAGGGATTGTACTGAGAGCAGGATAGCTTGTGAGCTAATGCTTTGTGTAATCTGGACATATTTCCACTTGTATGATAATACAGAGATAAGGGTTTTTAGCTGAGGCTTTCCCCAGAGAATTCTTTTGTGTTCATGCGTGATTGCTTTCTCATTCTCAGTTATATGTGTTCTATTTGATCTTGCTCAAATTCAATTAAGCTTCAGCAAGTTTGTTGTAGAAGTAGATCTTGTATTTTGCGTTAGTATACTATATAATCTGTTGATCTACAGTGGGAAATTTCTACATGGTATCGGAGCAAAGGTGATAAAAGCAAAGAATAGTATACAAAGAAGGGAGAAGTTCGAAGTTTCAAGTTCCTGATTATAGAATTCGAATTCTTATCACATCTCAAATTCCACCAATGGTGTTCAACTTTTTAAGGCTCGAGTATGTCCTTGATGGCAACTCGAATTATATAGCCTAGAAGGATCACATGGAAGCAGTATTAGAGGACAACAGTCTAAAGGACTTCATTGATCAAGAAGTCCCCAAGCCAGTAGTGCCTAATGCTACAAAATTGGCAGAATAGAAGAAATGTGTGGCTAGAGCGAGAAGAATCCTCCTGGAGGGAGTTCGAGACCACATTGTCTCGAGCCTCCATGGGAAGGAGACACAATTTTCAATGTGGAAAACATTAAAATATCTATATCAGAATAGCAACGATCAGAGGAAGCTGGCACTGAAAGACAAGCTTCAGAAAATCAAGTGTGAAAAGGGTGACACGATCTTTACATATCTGAAAAAGCTCACCACCTGCAGGGATGAGCTTGGAAGTGTAGGGATCACGACAGCTAATGATGACATGGTGAGTCTTTCTCTCCTCGGTCTTCGTAAGAGCTGGCATAGCTACCAAGAATCAGTAAATGGAAGAGAGAAATTGCTAGATTGGGAACGACTTTGGTCGGATCTAATGCAGGAGGAGATAAGGAGAAGCACCAGAGATGGTTCTTCATCCAAGGAGGATGAAGAAAATTTTTCCTTAGCAAGTAAGGCAAAGAAAGGGAAGGAGAAGGATTCTCATCCCAAATCGAGTTCTTCCTATGGTGGGAAGAAGTTTGAAAAATTGAAAGTGTGATGCTTTCATTGTCATGAGGTGGGCCATTTTGTTACAAATTGTCCACTAAATAAATCTAAGAAGGGATCCAAGGAAGGATCAAATGGTGAGGCACTGGCCTTACAGTTCGAGTTAGATTTCACCCTCTTCGCATGCATGGTTTCATCTATGGTGGGATGTGGTTGGTTTCTTGACAGTGGAGCTTCATTCCACATGATCGGCGATAAGAGTTTTTTCAGTACCTTGGAGGAGAAAGATCTCCAGACACTCATAGCGATGGGTAATGATGAAAATTATAGTGTCTCAAGAGTAGTCACAGTTGTTTTTTAGAGGGAGCATGGAGCTCACATTACCTTGACAGATGTGAAGTATGTACCAAGACTAAGGAAAAAAATGGTATCGATCGCAATGTTGGAAGACAAAGGCTATGATGTAGTCTTCAGTAAGCGAAAGGTTTTCCTTAAACACATCACCACGAGACAGGTGAAGCAGATCAGTTCATGAGTCAAGAACTTGTATGCTCTTGAGGTTCAAGATGCATGCAAAGCCTTAAGGAGCAAGGCAACTGATGGAGACTTGGTGGTTTAGAGGGAGAGTACATTACCTCTCAACATGCAACACCAGAAGAAGTCTCAGACAATTGTAGAGGATCCACAATTGGTGAAGCGGCTTCAGGAAGTTGTGGAGCAGCCACAACTGGAGAAGCCGAGAAGAGATCGAGTGGAGGCATCCACTCATGCAAAGACCTCCAGTAGGGGGAAATTTTGATCCAAGTGAGCAGAGGGATCACATGCATCCATACGTCCAGGTCGAAGGTGGGGCGATGTGGAGTGACAGTCAAAAGAACGCTAGAATAGGGGCAAGATCATTGAGGTACCCAATCTTTTTTATTAGACCTTTCTACAGGAGCCTCGACAAGGAGTAGCAAGACTAACTAAGTGGGTAGAGACAGATGTAAATGGAGCAGCAAAGAGAGCTACAATGCAGGAATCCCAAGACAGTGCAGAGCTAGCGGGATGCAACAATGCGAGAGGCACATGAGTGTTGCACCAGTGCAAGATGGCACAGAGAGGTGTGCAACAGTGCGAGATGCATGGAGTGTTTCAGCACCTCAAAGGTCACAGAGGGAGCACTTGTTAGTGTAGAGGGAGCTTCAGCATCATAGGGTGTTTCTAGCCCAACAGGGAGGTCAGTTGGGAGATTTTTTGTTTCTAGAGTTGCTGGAGCAACAACACTTGGGAGAAGTGTTGCATGCAGAACATTCCAAAGGTTCAAGATCGGGTTCTAGTTGAATGCCTTTCTTGTTGAGAGAGAGTGTTGAAAATGGAAACAAGAAATGCTAAAAATAGAAATGTTATAAATAGAATTGCTATAAATAACATTTCAGGTACTAGTGTTGGACATAGAAACAAGGAATGAAAAATGGAAATGCTAAAAATATCATTGCTACAAATAGTATTTCAGGATAGATTCCAATTTTAGTTAGTCCCAAAACTAAAATTTGAATTTGATCTTAGCAGTTGTTTGTAAAATAATTAATTAATTCATCTTGAGTTAATTAGTTGGAGAAAATCAAACATGAAGTCTTTTTGAAGACATGCAACAGTTATCCCTTTGATTGAGGAAGTTATCCCTTAGTTAAAGAGATAAGGATAAGTTGTAATTAGTTAGCTCAGTTAAACTAAGTTAAGTCCAATTAGATTAGTTCAAATAGTTTGTTAAACTAATTGTGAGTTCAGTTAGTTAATGCATGCATGCATGTAACTGCTACACTTCAGATAACTGGATATTCTCTCATAAATAACTCATGCATGTCAGTTCAGAGAAAGACCTAGTTGAGATTAAAGGAAGGGAAAATGTACTATTAGTTGGAGGAATTTTCCTATAAAGGAAACTCATCCATGCAGAAGGAATGATCTCCTTCAGGATTGCGTATTTACTTCTGAGTTTAGTAAGCAGTGTGAGAGGTGAATTCACACAGGTAGCAGCATTGGACGCCAGGAGAAACCGCACAAGGAAATAGGAGTCTTGGAGGGTAGAGGAGAAGGTTTGTGAGAAGCCTTTGACTGTTTATGAGCAGCAGAGGGATTGTACTAAGAGAGGGATAGCTTGTGAGCTAATGCTTTGTGTAATCCAGACATATTTCCATGTGTATGATAATATAGAGATCGGGGTTTTTAGCTGAGGCTTTCCCCAGAGTATTCTTCTGTGTTCATGTGTGATTGCTTTCTCATTCTCAGTTATATGTGTTCTCTTTGATCTTACTCAAATTCAATTAAGCTTCCACAAGTTTGTTGTAGAAGTAGATCTTGTATTTTCTTTTAGTATATTGCATAATCTGTTGATCTATAGTGGAAATTTCTACAAAGATAACTATGTATGAGAATTAGAACACTGAAATTTCATACTTTTAGTTCCTCCTGAGTCTGTTCTATCTGCATACTGAGCTATGCCACATATTTCTGGTTGTACTTACTTCTTCTTCTATACCTTGGAGTGTGATGATGTTTGCTTCTTCCTGCTTTCTTTTGTTATATGCCCAAACTCGTCACAAGCATAACATGTTATATGTTTCATATCTCCTCTATAGAAGTTAATGGCTTTGTGACCAAACATATTGATGGAAAAACAATATCCCTTGAAGTACCTAGAAGCTGATGATCTTTTTGTATGACAATTATTAGCTTGAACCATTCTACTTCTACATCTAGCTGCAACATGTCCAAAATTATGACATATAAAACATTCAACATTATTCATCAGAGGAAAGAACTGATTATCACTTCCATAGTTAGGAGTAAATGATTTTCTTTGAAGAATTTCTTTCCTTGGTTGTTGATGGGGTTGACCTCTTAGCTCCTTGTTGAGAATGTCAGATTTTGCATTAGAGTTCCTTGCTTCAATTTGTGAGCTAGATTCACGTTTAACAGTTTCATGAAAACCAAGACCAGATTTAATGGTAGGAGACCTTTGACTACTAAGAATATGATCCAAAATCTTAGTACTATCTTGAAATCGTAAAAGTTTATCCTTTTCTTCTAATTTACCTTTTAGGATATTTACCTCAACCTGATATTGCTCTTCCTTTTCAAGATATTTCTTCTTCATGATTTCTTCAACTTTTCTTCCTTCTTCCACTTGTTGTCTTAATTCAGAACTTCATTTTCTTGTTCTTCAAATGCTTGGAGTAGTTCTTCATTCTGCTTATTTGAATTTTTTATATCTTCTTTTAGAGAAACGACCACACCTTCAAGACCTTCACAGTAGTTGGTTCTTTCTATATGTTCCTTGGTTGTTGTGTCCTTTCCATTCACTTCATTTCTCAATGATGTCACTTCATCCTGCGGCCTTTGAGGTTGATCTTCCTTTTCCTCATACGGTTTCCTTACTTTGTTTCCTTCCTCTAACTAAGTTTTTAACCTTGTAATCTCTTCTTTGTAGGTACACTCCCTTTTGTCCAATAGATCTTGTTGATCTCTAATTATGTTTGTAAGCTTTTTAAATTCTGCCTCTATTTGTTTTCTTTCTCTTTCACCCATAAAAAATTCAATTGTTTCGCTGTCACTTTCAATAACTTCAAATGAACTGAGAAATGTATCACCAGAGGACAACAAATTTGTACCTGATAGTTCTTTTGCTTGTTCATCTTCATTCTGAGGTGATTCTGAATTTGAAGAGTTGCTTCCACATAAAGGCCAATCGTCTTTCCCACTGTCATAGTTCCTTTGAGATGTATTCTTCTTTTGAGGTGCTTTCTTCTTTAGCTTCTTTCCCATTGTTACTACATATATCCTTTAAGCGATCAAGCTTCTTCCAAAGGACCTGCTCTGATAACAATTTTTGGAAATAATACTGAGAGGGGGGGTGAATCAGTATTTACAAACCAATAACTTTTTCATTTCCATAATCAAATTTATATACACTACTTCAGAGAAGGGAACTCGCATGTGCACGCAACTGTTCTTAAGGAAACCAGCGTATATCTAATGAACTGATGATTTAGTTAATTCATCATATTTTGATATTTAATCAATGCATTGGTACTTTATTAAACATTAAACAGTAACCATGTGCAGTAATAACAGAATAAACCATCACACATAAGCAACACACATGAACACCAAGATTTAAGGTGGAAACCCAATATGGGTGAAAACCACCTGTTGTTGTCGTCTCTGTCTTCTTTTAATAATAAGAAAATATGTTTACAATCTTGTATTGGTGTAGACTCATACCAGTGCGCAGGAACCCACCTGGAGAATGTTACAACCTTCTCTCATTCTCTAGCTTCTTCTGGAAGGGAGCTACAACCCCCTAATTCTTGTACTAGCCGATCTATTTACTAGTATGTAGGCTCCGACCTATAGAAGGCTACAACCTTCACTCGTTCTCCAGCTGCTACTGGAAGGGAGCTCCAACCCCTTGATCAAATCACCAGCCACTACTGGCAGGAAGCTTCGACTTCCTCACTGAAGGCTCCAACCCTTAGTATCCTCTAAGGACCACGTTTCATAAATTTTCAGATTGGACCTAATAGTAACATTGAAGCTCACAATCAATACAACCATCAAATACGTCTGCATCAAACAATCATTGAAACCCAATCAATCTCTGATATAACTGAAACCCAATCATCAATCTCTGATATAACTGAAAAAATCAATCACTGAAACCTCTGAACCTCTAACACAAATGAATCAAACAATCACTAAACCTCTGACACAACTAAATCAACCATTCATTCAAACTTAATCAAATTCAACCAATCAACTGGAACAGACAGATCACTGTAACCAGTACACAGATATGAACCTAGAACACTGCATCAACAACCAGAACTAACTGTGACCTCAAAAGGCATGTGTCAGAATGTATACGCTCCTTTAATGAGGCAAACCTGCGTGTATACGCTACTTCCTTTTGCCCAACCTGCGTATACTTCTAAAGATACTGAATCATAAAACATCTGAACCACAAACTATACCAACTAGTGACATTCTGAAGATCTACTATAGTATTACAGAGTCCTAAACAGATAGCAACGAGAATCACCCTTCTTTCTCAATCAATTCTTCAATGAGACACAAACTCTTTATGCCTTCAGTTTTACGTACAGATCTAAGAAGACTTCATTAACAGACAACAGTAAAACAACAACACTAATCTGATAGATCATTCATCCTTCAACATCAAGCTTTTCTTTTGCATACACTACTTGGAAGAGCCGAACCAACGTGTATACTCACCTTTACCAAAGAGAACCAGCGTATAGATCTGCAAATACTTACTTATAAATTCGCTGCAATTCCCAACTTCAGACATACCCAGATCATCACATATAAAGGATAAAACATGTGTTAGCAATTAGATCTAGCCCATCCATTATCAGATCACATAATGATAAGTCATTATGATCTTGATCCATCATTAGATCTCATCCATCATCAAACGCTCAGGTGCATATTTAGTCTAGATCAAGCAAAGCATCAGAAACCCATAACATGCATATTTTCCTTTGATCTAACACTTCATAAGATATTCATTACTTGTGCTCTTAGCCCTTTGATTTTCTCCTCCTTATATACTTAGATCCTTTGTCAATACCTCAGACCAAAACCACTTAGGATCAATACCTTGGACCAAATGCCTAGGGTCAATACCTCGGATCAAATACCTTGGACCAAAATACCTTGGACCAAATACCTCGGACCAAAACCTTGGTTTTTCAACATGTACGTGTTTTTTCCTTCTGTGGGAGTGCTTGTATACGTATATGCTCTTTTTGTTCTATGGACCAGTGTGTATACGTTGTTTTGACTAAGAGGACCTACGTATACTTCTTAAACTATTTTACATCAACCTTTTCCTTTACCTTCTTTATTCTGGTCAGTAGACCTCAGTTCCATCTTCCTGTTCTTTTGGACTAGTGCCCTATTACCTCTAAATAGACCTATTACACTTGTAATTTTCCATATTACTTCTAAAATGATTCCTTTGAACTGCCCTGCATTTTGTCACATTTGTAAACACAACTGCCATGCATTCTGTCACATCTGATATCTTTCTCCTGTAGATTCATCTAGTTACCATATACAAGTGAGTTATTCTGCTGAAAGTGGGTTTCTATCAAGTACAACACATGCATTATAATGACAACAATACTCAGTGATCCGAAATTGGATCCTTGAACTCTCTTAAAGCTACCCGAACTCTGTAAAAGCTCATACCGAAGTTTAAAGTCTTATGGATGTCGAAGTCTATCATAAATAACTTCTGAACAATGATAATTTGCAGCCAATATAGAGCAACGAGGACCTTCGGTCAAAGCGCATTAACCAGTGGCCCATGGGGACTGTGCATGGCGCAAAAATGGCAGTTAGGAGGCTCAGACCAAAAAACGGAGGCTGTTTCTAATCGCACATCGCTAGGCAAAACCCCTTGAGAAGGAAAAGCCCTGAGCGTACGGTCACAAGGGAAGCCAAGAAATTGTGGGAAAAGCAGTAAAACCGAATGCAGGTCCCATGATCCAAAACTGGCAGAATATCGGAAGTGTTTTGGGTGATAAGCAGAATTTTCAGAGGACCCAGTGATGCCATACAATGATTGATGCATGTCTGGTGGATGAGAGAGAAAACCACTCTCATTGTGGGCTAACGTCCAAGCAAGTCAACCGCGTGATAAGAGCGATAACCGTAGGATCTGGAGGCACCAGATCAAACGGCGGAGGTTGCACCTGATGGGAAACCGGATTCGACGGAGAAAATAAGCTTTTACATCAACCTTTTCCTTTACCTTCTTTATTCTGGTCAGTAGACCTCAGTTCCATCTTCCTGTTCTTTTGGACTAGTGCCCTATTACCTCTAAATAGACCTATTACACTTGTAATTTTCCATATTACTTCTAAAATGATTCCTTTGAACTGCCCTGCATTTTGTCACATTTGTAAACACAACTGCCATGCATTCTGTCACATCTGATATCTTTCTCCTGTAGATTCATCTAGTTACCATATACAAGTGAGTTATTCTGCTGAAAGTGGGTTTCTATCAAGTACAACACATGCATTATAATGCCAACAATACTCAGTGATCCGAAATTGGATCCTTGAACTCTCTTAAAGCTACCCGAACTCTGTAAAAGCTCATACCGAAATTTAAAGTCTTATGGATGTCGAAGTCTATCAGAAATAACTTCTGAACGACGATAATTTGCAGCCAATATAGAGCAACGAGGACCTTCGGTCAAAGCGCATTAACCAGTGGCCCATGGGGACTGTGCATGGCGCAAAAATGGCAGTTAGGAGGCTCAGACCAAAAAACGGAGGCTGTTTCTAATCGCACATCGCTAGGCAAAACCCCTTGAGAAGGAAAAGCCCTGAGCGTACAGTCACAAGGGAAGCCAAGAAATTGTGGGAAAAGCAGTAAAACCGAATGTGGGTCCCATGATCCAAAACTGGCAGAATATCGGAAGTGTTTTGGGTGATAAGCAGAATTTTCAGAGGACCCAGTGATGCCATACAATGATTGATGCATGTCTGGTGGATGAGAGAGAAAACCACTCTCATTGTGGGCTAACGTCCGAGCAAGTCAACCGTGTGATAAGAGCGATAACCGTAGGATCTGGAGGCACCAGATCAAACGGCGGAGGTTGCACCTGATGGGAAACCGTATTCGACGGAGAAAATAAACTTCGGCACATAAAGGTTGAAGTCTAATTGGACCATTGAGTTGGCGGATGAACCATTTCACAGAGTAACCAAAGTAACGAACCATTTGAGGAAGAGCTGGCTCAGCTCGTGAGGAGACAAGTGGCCACCTCTCTGTGAAGTGTTACAGTGATGATGATGTAGAGCAAGGGAATTCCAGCGGCCAGAGGCAGGAAATCCGAAGAGCCGGGAGAGGAAGCGAACAGTCATGAGATGGATTGGCGTTAAGCCATGAAAAGACAAAGAGTAAAAGGGGAGAAAAAGAGAGTAGCCGAAGAGGCAGTAAGCAGACCTAGAAGCAGGGAAGCTAGAGTAAGAGCTCACTGTAATAGGCAAAAAAAAAAGCAAACAACGAGAAGACATTGAATGCGTAGAGATTCTGGGGAGTCACTCAGAGGTCAAGTGGAAAAGCCAAAGAGCTCAATTGATAGCAGCATATTGTTGTTGGAGTTGCTTGGAGGTCGAGCAATTCACAGAGGCATGCAAAGGCTGAGCGAAAGAGCTTAGAAAAGCTAGAGCAGAGAGCCGCGAGCCACAGCCAAAGCCAAGAGCCAGATCGAGTGCTAGAAGCCAGAGCTGAGAGTCAGAACCAGAGCCAGAGCCACAGAGCCAGAGCTATAGTCAGAGCCACAGCCACAGCAAGAGCCAGAGCTAGAAAGCCGAAGAGCTCCAAGAGCCAAGGGATAAGATGGTGTTCTGATCCAAATGTTCATGTATAAAACATTGGAGTTAAGTGTAGGCACTTGTAAAAGAATTATTTCCATAATCCCAGAGAGCCTAATCAAGTTGATTAGAGCTCAAGGAGACGTAACCCAAGATATCAGGGTGAACTCCATATTATATTGTTGCCTTATGTGTTTGTTTTTATTGCTTCTTTAACTACTGTTATATGCATGTATATATCAGTTTAAGTACCTTCCCATATCAACACAAATAACAGATTTTAAAGTAAATAATCAGCTGAAAACAAATACAAGCACACACCCATATTTTCAAGCATTTCTTATTTCCGCATTGGTTAATCATTAAGACTTGGGAAAATTTAAAGCTTTGGAAGTGGGAGAGGTACAAGAAGCCTAAGAGCCCCATTTTCAGATCACTCAGGAGACATTTGTAGCTTACAGACACTATTGATTTAGTATTTTGGATGCTTCTCAGTTGCAGTTGTTGCAGTAGAAACAACAACAGTAAGAGGGAGTTGTGTTACAATACATTCCTATAGGAGAAGGATCGGGATTGTTCATAACCCTTTCTTTCTAAGAGGGAGTATTGAAATTGTAGCAAGAAAAGACTTCATTTGACTAGTGCCTTAATCAAGTGGAGAAAATTTGATTTTCCACATCAGCAAGATGACTTGGATTGTAGCTAGCTAGAGTGACATGGCCTTGTCT
>APFE031341845.1:169067-220540 GCA_000404065.3 Pinus taeda
CTCATATGAATTAATGCAAAGGAGCAGAGGGGTTTTTCCCAGCTGGGTTACCCTGTAAACCATTGTGTTCCTTGTGTTTTTATGCTTTCATGTTATCACATGTGTTTCTATTGTGTGTCTTCCTTTCCACAAAATAGTAGAAGAATTTTTTGTCTGTTAATTTTTCTTAGGGCTATATTGTTCTTTGCTTTGAAAATTGCATTTCTTCATTTACACATTAAATTCACCCCATACCATCATATCATTATTTGGTTTTAAAACATTATTTAGTTGCATATGAAATTATGTAGAAAGAACGACATCATCATCAATGCGACAGAACATAAAGGAACAATATAAGAAAAGCATTCACACATAGAGACACCAAGATTAGCCAGAGACCAGGGCAAAACCCACTATGGGGAAAACCCTTTCAAATTATTCTTCTGATTAGATTTCCATTGAAAGATTCAACAAAAGAGAGTACAATGATCCATATCTTCAATCATAAAAATATCTAACAAAATAAACTAATCAACATCCATAAGATGAACCCAAACAGGCTAATAAATAAATAAAACCTGCTTCAGATGCCTATGATCAATTGTCATTGTCTACAGTGAATTTTCAAACACAGCGGTCAATTATCAAACACAATGGTCAATTAATGAAAACTTCGAAAAACTAAAAAACCAAACCCTGGTTCCTAATTACACGCAAAGAGTGTCGTGCGTGCAGCTGAAACCCTTCGAC
This sequence comes from Pinus taeda, assembly GCA_000404065.3. Classification (NCBI taxonomy): domain Eukaryota; kingdom Viridiplantae; phylum Streptophyta; class Pinopsida; order Pinales; family Pinaceae; genus Pinus; species Pinus taeda. The sequence goes on from APFE031341845.1 coordinate 169,800, forward strand.
CACATGCATAATCCTGCATGCCTGTGATTGTGACCGAAAACTTCCTATTGCATGCTTGTGGTTGAGAACCAAAATCCTAGAACACACGTGTGAGCTTCGAACCCTGTAATTTTGGACATGTGTGAGCCAATCTCCACGAACCTGCCTCAGACCTATTGGAGCGAAAACAAAGAAAGAGAATAGAAGAATGATCTAAGATGATGTCCAAATGAGGTTGAGGTCACTTGTATTTATAGCATTCCAAGAGTGTTCAATTTGCTTTGGGGCCGATTTGATCAAATATGCACATGTGGGCTTTAATTCAAAAGTACACTTTCCCTTGTTTAAATTGAGTGCTTCAATAGTCAAAATTGGTCCTGTTGAAAAGAGGAATCTCATCCCATGGTTGGAATTTGTCACTAAGTTGCCAAAATTAATACTCCCTCTCAACTAGGGAGAAAATCCAACTGCATCATGTAATCATTGAAAAAATATTTTCAGCAAGTCATAACCAATCTCAAGTATCTTGTCATCAAATGTCATCACAGCTCATCTCTACTCATCTCTTTCTTATTCCATCTTATCTCTTGATTTTCCCTGCTCATATTTTGAACATTCTCGAATCTAAAAGTAAAATAATTTGATATCAAAGGGGAGCCTAAGATACCACCCTCTATTCACGTCAGAGAGAACATCTCAATTTGAAAAAATCTCCGGGAGCACATCTCAACTTGAAACTACATCGAGGAGCACATCTCAACCTAGAATCATTTTCAGCAGGGAGCCCAATGCTACCACCTATGAAAACATCATAGAACTTATCATTAGGGAGCACATCTCATCCTAGAACCACATCAGGGGGAACATCTCAACCCGGAATCTCACGGGGGAGAAAAAACATATTCAACCCCATATTGAGCGGTAGGTGATATAGAGGAGAACATCTCAATCCATCCTATTGCACACTGATATTCCCAAGAATGACCCTCAATATTCATGAGGTAGAACACCTACATTATAGTCAGCTTTGATTGTACACCCCCAAGTACACTCTCAACCCGTTGGCTAGACGGGGAGCGGTATTCCCAACAAGCCCAGCGTGTGGGTATGATACCAACTAAGGTATACACTGCAAATACAAAGATAGGGGAGAAACATATCCAACCCTATGGATAACATATAGGGGATAATAATATATGACGCTATTTCCAGAGATCCCTCAACCCCAGGGTCCCTCTATCTCAATTCCTCACCCTAGGAGCTCAGACATGGGGGAAGAGTTGGCTTAGTTTTCTTGACCAATCCTTCTCTCTGTAGATCAGAAACATATCATCGTGCTCATATCTAGTATCATCTTAATCATCATGCCGCAATAGAAGCAATGTCCTATTTATGCAAAACATAAAATCAAATATTATGTTATCATATATATATTATATATATATATATATATAAATTATATATAATATTATATTATATTATATATTATATATCACAAAAGGATACCTTATTCATCCTCCCGCTCACAGAGGCAACAACCACAAGCCTAATCTTGTCTCATATGGAAGCATTGTCTCAATATATGAAGAGATATCAGTCCTAGCTATATACAGGGTTCTCTGCCAATCGGATCCCACTCAGTATTATCACAATGTATCCCTGTCATATCCAAAACCTTCTCAAAACAGCTCTCCAAAGAGATTCTTCAACCTATCACAGTTAGCCATGCCATCAACATCGTGTTCGACCTCGGTCATGCTTAAATCCACAGACTTCTCATCCAAAAATATCATGGTAGATACTATACTGAGGCAACACCTAGATGTGTTCATCTCACTAATAACAATCCTAAACAACATCAATACATCCATGTAGTCACATATCATAGGAATAATATCTCATACTAGAGATTTATTATCTCATGCAAATATCTTGAAGGGCACTCGGTGGAAACTTAATGTGTATGAAGCGGATTAATCATGAAATCACTCAGGTTCCATATATACAGATAGGTATTCACATGGAACATCAATGCTTCAATCAACTATTAGTTTCCAAGTCAGATTCAACAATATATCTTCATAACTTCTTAAAATGAAATCGAAGTGTCCAAGGATTTACATTTCCATTTTCTTTAATAGCTTCACTATATATATTTTCTTTCCCCAACTTCAGAACTTAATCCATCATGCCATGATTCTTTATTTCAAACTTGAGAGGCTATCTCCCTCTTACTTTGATCATCAACGGCTCATTATCTATCAAGTATAGACCATTAGCATATAAAACCAAAATCAAAGTCATACCATGGACCACTTTTGAAGTAGAGATTTTGATCAGAACATCTTCTAGCTTCACCAAATAACTATCAATGCGGACATACCAGGATCAGGGAGCTTTCTTCATAGAATGATTTCTGCAAACATAACATTTCACCAAACCAATATGCTCAGCCTTACACAAATCAAAATTGTGCACTCAAATAAACTAATTCATCTTGTCAAACCTTAGATGCCAGATCAAAAATAATGTCAAAATCATAAAATTTTCTACCAATATTATTGTGACAAACTCTTCGGATCAAATTTCAGGTAGAGCACACATCCAAATACCAAGTTATGAATTCATCTATTGTCATGTCAACAAATTCTTATTAAGCAATATCAAATTCCTTCAGACCATCCATACAATCATAACATGAACTATTTATGTCATTAGATGCAAATGCATGCATCAAAGACAAATCATATATGTTCCATCCAGTCATTTTGATATTACTGCATACTAAATCACAATTTTTTATACTTCAACCAATGTGTCAAATCCAATGAAACCAATACAAAATCATTTCCAACATTAATCACTAAAAGTCACTATGCCCACATAGTACTTCCATCAAGGCAAATCATCAATTATCAAGTTAAATCATTAGTCTACAAGTCAAACCTCTAATTTGTTATCATTTTGAATTCAATCAATCCATAACTTGAAAACATATATTTGGACTATCAAGCATCAAGTCAAAGTTCTAAAGCATCATCAATCATCCAAGCCAAATCTTGACAAACCCTTGCAATTGTTATCAAATAATGTCATATACTAACTTCAATGATCAAATCAAAATAACATACTAATATGCATATTTTGGTCCCCTACACACACAAGTTTAGTCAACACTTTCACATTCTCTATAGTAAGTCAAGCATTCAAACTTCCCTCCTCATATAAATTTATGTTGTTTGCTCCATATCTGTAGGACTATCATACTCCTTGTGCATTCCATATTAAGCTTCAGTTTTTGTGACCTACAAGCATAACCACACCCATAGGCTTTCTTTTGTGTGGTTATGAGTCTTATAATTGCACTCTTAAGCTTTCTCCCATGCTTAGACTAATGGAAACCCTCTCTTCTCAGACCAGAACTTGTTGCAAACCAACAATGTCATATATTTGACCATTTATGTCCAGAAAAAAATGTTTCAATAGTAAAGAATCTTCCATATATTTAATGCAAATGATAATAGGTGAAGGGGTAATATGAAGAGTATCCTTCTTAATGAGCATCCACTTTAGACTTCATCATTATAAACCTATCTATCATAATATTTTCATGCATCAACAGAACTGTAGTAAATCACAAAGTCAAACTATATCATATATTCATTTTGGTCATAACATGTTAGCCTCAGCTACTTCATCATCACATAAGAACATGACATCAAATTTTCATCAAGAGTTAGATTCATATGATTAGGGAAACTAATAGGTGTATCGTCATACTTCAAATATTATAATCACTACATCACCTCTTTATCATGTTACTCAATCATAAAGTTAGGGCATCCAGATTTATCACATATCATAATTACTAAGCTAACCAAGGTCGACGAGAAGATCCTGAATATAAAACTTATTGTCACACTTATATCATAATGGTTATCACGCTTATCACAATCATTAATAACTAAATCAATCTACCATGTATCAAAAAACATGATCTATCCTTCTTATGTAATCCATCATGTCTAAGATGTGAGATGCTTTGCCAACTAAAGTATACCAGTATATAAAAAAATCAATGTTTCTAGGTATCTTTGCTATGTCTTAATATAATGTAAGATATTTGTCAAATATCAATTACACCATCTCATCATAGGTACCGTAAATCAAACATACTTTCATATGCATGCATGAGCCATTTGTGAAGGAAACATTCTCATCATACCTTAGGGATTACCTTACCATCCAATATTGCAGCTGAAACATAATATTGAAACAACACATCATATATACCTTATAGTATTCAAATACTTGTGCACCTTCTTATTTGACATAGGAAGTTGTAGTATTTTTTCAATTTCATTGTCATGGGTACCTATTTCTTTTCTCTTCCTGCACTAGTTATCCTTTCCTACACCATCAAATGATCCTCAATAAGGATCTAATTAACACATATTATCAGTAGGTTAGAAGTATCCAAATACTCAAATATACATGCAAGAAGGATAATCAATGATCAAATCAATAAATCTAAACAAAAGTAAAGACATAAAGAAGCAACATAAATCAAAAAATGCTTATCTTCAATGAGAGGCGATCATCTCCCTCTTGAACCAGGCTTCAAGAGTTGTGAGTGTACATTGACCATATAATATTGTTGCCTTCAATATATTCATAAACTTCATTAATAACCAAGGCCTAATTGAGATTATCCCATCTAGGGCTACATCAAATCTGTAATGAGTGCTTGAATATATTCACATTGATCATGTTAGGGTTTCTAGATTTCGTATCTCAAATATTTTCCATAAACCCGAGTTTCTTTCAAACCCTAACCTCGTAGTATCCATCAAACCCAAATAAACAAATTGTCTAGCGTTTCCTTCAAACTCTAGTATTCTTTTAGGTCTCCTCCATATTCTCTTCCTTCCATCAAAGGTGTCTTCATAGGGGTGATCTCAATGACTTTTCTTCAGCCCAGCTTTAATACCATGTTAATTTTTCTTAGGGTTATATTGTTCTTTGTAACAACCCTCATGAAAATTCCATGTAATAAAAGTAAATAAAGACAAAATAATAACCATGGATGATGGGACACTTATTCCAAGATGAATGTTGGGCAAAGTCCTAGTGATGGGGATCACTTGTGATTGTTTATGGCTAAGGAAATTGGCAAAGGAAATGACTAAGGATTTGGAAAGGAAAAATGGCATTTTTGGCACATTTATTTATGAAAATCATGGAAATTAGGAGAAAAAGGAGGTGAAAGGTCACAAGTTGCATGTGAGGAGGAAAATGAAGGAAAATAATGGAAAATGAAGAAAATAGAGGCCTCATTCATAAAAATTATTATGAGGATCAGTTGGTAACCTTTTATCAGTTGAGTTTTGGAGCTCTTTTATTATTGTCTCTCTCTTTCTCACTCTTGGACACTTAGATATTTCTTGGAGCATTTTGGCATTGGATCAAAAAACTAAAAGAAGGCAAGAGGAAGCAAAGATCAAGAAGCTACATCAGGATTCATTGCAAGTATCGATCTGCATGTGTATTTTCCTTGCTAGATTTGGCATTTATGGTATTGCATGTGGTTCTTTTTCTATTTTGGCATGCGTTTTTACAGGTGTAACAATGTTTTCAGCCTAGCCTTTCCATTTCTGGATAACCATCGTGTGATGCGGTTTTGTTGTAGTGGCTACAACCACCCTCCAAAATTTTGCCTTAGCTTCCTTTTGGAGCCTCCCTTCCAACCTTCACATCAGCTTGCCTTGCTTTTTCAAGTTCACAAGCTTCAGTGTTTTGCTTTCACAAAGGTAACTTGTCGATCACAGCTGGATGCATTCCCCTCACAAGCTAATCACCCAGACTTGGTCCAGCTACAAGCTGAGAAACTCCCCCAATAAATTGCGTAAATCTGGAGGGAAACTAGCCTTCCCTCCAGAAATTGTGCAATCCTGACTGACAGCCTACTGGGCTCTAGAATTTCGCAATTCTTGCAATCAACATTCACAGTGAAAATTGCACAATTTTCCCCAGCAGGGCTACTTAGCCCAGAATTTGCACAAATCTGGGTAGCAGTCAGCTGCTTTACCAAGAAATTGCGCAAATCTCCTGGGTAGTCATCCCAGCTCCCAGCCAGAAATGCGCATTTTCTCCTAGCAGTCGAGCAGTCTCTTACATGTGCAGCTAAGTTGACCAATTCCCTCCAGGACTGAGAAAAACTAAATTGCATGCATGGGCTGCTTCTCCCAAGGCAGCATGCAAGGGAATCCCTTGTTTCAGGGATCTATTTTGGACAGTTGGAGGTTACATGCAAGGATCATTTCAAAAACCTCCCACCAAGTGTCACTTTGCCTAGATTTGTGGCATGCGTGTCACAACCTCAATGTTATCAAAACTCATCAACTAGATGTTGTAGAGCTCATTCCTCACATCAACCTTGCAGCTTTGACATCCCACATCACATCTAGGAGTTGTCGACACATTTAGCTCAGTTGTTTTGGGGTAAGCCCACTTCCCAAGTGTTGTATTTCTTGCGCTTTTTGTGTTTTGCTTTGTATGAATGTTGTCTGGTTGATTCAGTGATCACGTTTCATTTTGATACATACTAGCATGTAATAGCACCATTTCAGTTTTTGTTGCTATCTCACTATTGTCGCATGCATGAAACTGTTTTTCACTGAAGGTCACCGATTCGGTGACTCACCTCACCCACATCCATGTTGTTCCATTTTCTGAATCTATCATTCGTTGTTTGCATGCATGATCATTCACTTATTCTTACACTCAGTATCACCATGCATTCGTACTCACATTCACGTCCAGTTGCCCGTCGGCGAGTCTAGCCAACCTTGGCTCGGACTCTGCCTCACTAGACAACATTGTGCAATCCTGAGAGGGAAGGCTCTGCCTTCCTCTCCAGAAATGTGCATTTCTGTGTAGCAGATGTTCCCAGGGCTTGCTTTGCGTAATCGTGAGGGACAGTGACTGTTGGCCAAAAAAATTGCACAATGCAGTCTATGAGCGTGCAGCCATTGTCAGTAGAGATTGCACATTATGTAATTCCAGCAGTTAGCAGTGATATTAGACTATGCATTGCGCAATTCTAGTAGTCAATCAGTCTCCCAGTAGCCCAGACTGTGCCTTGCACAGTCTTGGCAGTCAATCTCCTAACCTCCCGGCCGAAATTGTGCAACCTTCATGATCAGTCACACAGGTATGTTGCAAGCCAGTTCTCAAATTCATTTTGGTTTTCGACTGACAGATTGCTTGGCATGAGTGTTTCCATGTCTCCAGGTATTGCAAGTGTTCATCTCCCTCTCAGCAGTGTAGGTACAATGGTTTCCAAGAGAGAAGAGTCGAAGACACCATTTAGAACACACCTGGAGATGCAGTCGATCAAACGTCTATGAGCTTGCCTACTCACAAAGATCTCAAGTTGTTCATAGACAAGGACATCAATATATGACAACAACAGCATCATAGTGAGCAGCATTATGAACAATAGCTAAAGGTAGCATACAAAATTCAACGAATGCAACAAATGTAGCAAATGCAATGAATGCAAGAGGAAGGTTGTTAAAAAGACAGAGGCAGGACGAAGTTGCAAAATCAAGCAGATCCATTGATGATGAAAGCAACTTTGGAGACTCAGGTTATGAGGTGACAACGTGACATGAATATCATACGAATATAGAGAATGGAACAAAGAAGGAGTTGCATGTGCTAAATCAACAACTCAAGGAAGAACATGAAGCTGCATAGACAAACGAATGAGTTGCAGCAGGAATAGGAACAGCAGTGGGCACAACATGCACTCACGGATGAAACTGCGCCCGTACAAGTTAAAGATCCATCCTAGTAGCTGGCATGGAGTAGACATGGTGAGTAATGTTGTTGATCACATGTAAGGGATTCAACAACATGCATGTCATTGTGTGCATGCATGAAATCCAACCCATTCAACACACTTACCAAGGTGAAAACAAGAAGCAAGTCCAACTGGTGCTGAACATGTACTTCAGCAAGTTGATGTGCATCACCACCAAAACACACTTAAAGATCAACGAGGACACTATGAATCAATGTGTTTCTAGTTCAACCGCACCCAAGAAGACCATGTGCATGTTAGCAGACAAGTTGGATGAAGGAGCCATACCAATGCATCGGAGGCAATAAAGGTAAGAGTTCGCTTCAGCAAGATGTCACCATGGGGTGCATGCACACCATCACGGACGACCAAGCTTGGCATCAGCTCACCACCTTCACCATCACAAGCATGTCAAAGAGTTGGTCTCATCATAACAGACCAAGTGTCAGTGATGTCTTGCATGGCTTGCTCAAGCCATGTTGTCTCACATGAATACATGTGAATTTAAATGTAACGTCATGTCAAGTGTAAGTCAAGTGTCAATAGTTGGATGTAACAGTCATAGAGTAGATGAAGAGTCATGAGGGTAGATGAACTGTCACAAAGGGGAATGTCAAGGGTCACCCCACCCTTTGCTATAAATAGTCCCTCATAACTCATTATATAGGCTTTTGGTCAGCCAAGCTTCTGATAAGACTATCTTGAAAAGAGCTTGGACAGTATTGTAACGCACCTTGGCTTCTCCACTGCACGGAGCTAGTTTATCTCTTTGGAGGATCAGGTAATGTGGTTGTAACGTTCCACTGTTGGGGCTAGCAGTTTACATGCATGTATTGTATGATTGGAACTTGCACTTCTTTATATAATAAGAGCCAACACGTTTTCATGCATATGTTGTTATTGTAGTTGGACTGTTCTGGTTGTTGTAGTAATGCATGTTGTTTAACTTACGTAGTTGTGTATGAACACTTTTGTATGCAATTATATGAATCTCGTTGCAAATGCGTTGTTGGTTTAACCATCACTTTGGATTGTCAAACTGACTTGCTTTCCATTTTGTGATGCATATTCACTCGTGTGTTACGTTTCCAGCTGAGTACACTTACAGGTTGCCAAGGGGCGCACTCATCTCAACCCACCTGTGTTAGGAACCTATCATGGGCCTTCCTTGACTCACAGCAGTGGCCACACCCTTGACACTAACTGAGTTATCTTACTTACCTCTGTGCGACATCACGGTGAAGGCATTACCATACAACCCACTATTGTGACTCCTACACCAAACAGTTTGAGTTCTAATTGGGACTTCTTACTGGGGAGATCCCCTTACATGTTGGCGGGTCCAACATCATTAACATGTTCTCTTGTTTTGTTTGAGATGATTTTTTGGTTAGGTTCAAAGCTGAGTGGGGTGGATCTCTAAATGATAGAGCACATTTTCTAGTGTTCCCTAAACTAGATTGTGGATCACGATAAAGCCACTGGCCTAGTGACCCCTAAACCAGACTATGGGTTGCGGTAAATCCAGGATTTGTTTCCTTGGTGGGCCTATGAATCCTTGCTGGGGAAGGGTAGGATATACAGTAAAGACAAGAGGTGGTTTTCTCTTCGTTGGGCCTAGTAATCCTGGGTTTGGGATATGTGGTAAAGCCTAGAGAGTGGGTCTCAATTTAGGGCCTAGTGATCTAGGTTTGGATTGCAGTAAAGCTTGAGAGACTAGGAGATAGGAAAATTCCTCATGGTGTAGGTGGAGAAATCCAGTGGAATCCATGCTTGTTTGGCCTAGTGATCGATTGGAGATCACAGTAAACTCTGTTATGATGTGTTCATTGTGTTGGCCTAGGGATCCAAGATGGATTATGGTAAAGCCTGGTTTCTATTGATGAGGGTGAGGTGGTTTACCCTCGATGTGCCCTAGTTGGTTCTTTTGGTTTGAGTCCCACATTTATGCTTGGAATATGGCATGGAGGTGAATGGATGAAGAGAGATTTGGCTCAGTCATGCTATGGTTGGGTGGAATGTCGATGTCCCATCACGGATTTGGTTTTTGCATCATTAATGAAAGGTTATTTCTCCTTGTATTTCTATGAGTATTTTGATGGATTATATGTGATCTATATGATTGTACTTTCATGAGTATTTTTGTTGTTATTATGCTAGTTATATGTGTGTTTCATGACAACAGCTATGTATGGTTCTCAACATATTTTTACTTGTAAATGAATGGATAATGCATCTATGGTCTAATGGTAATGCGACAAATGACATGAGGGAACAATGGTTCTTAGTGATTCTTCGATAAGTACAAGATCCATATGTTTAATTCTCTTGGTTACACATGTAGATTACATGCTTGCGACATGTTTGACAAAATGCATGCCATGGCTAGTAAGGGTCTAATTAAGGTCTTGTTTAAATTATTTCTTTTGCATCATTATTTCCATGTTCTTTTACTGCTCCTAAGTTATCATTCCATTATGGGCAGTGACCTGGGCTCTGGACCTGAAAAGTGGCTCAAATCCCGGGGACATTGGCATAGAAATGGTAAAATGAGTCTCTAGATGCTGGCAGGCAATCCTATGAGAGCGAATTTGGATTTTTGGATGTTGTCATGCCTATAGCATGAGAGAAACTAAGTCTTAATTTGGTTAAAACTTCAGTAGGACCCAAGGGAAAGTTGTTTGAAGTGTTGGATTGGTTCGTGAAGGTCCTGAAGTTGATGTTGAATGTTTGTGTGATGTTTCCATCGATTCTACTTCCTTAAGTTCACATATGAGGTCAAATCCAATCATAGTAGCATCTCATCGTATTTTTACCCCAGTTTGCATGGTTACTTGGGAAGATATGGGAGGAGGGTGTTACAAAGTGGTATTAGAGCATGGTTCACCCCTCGGACTGGATGGGCAGTGTGCGTTGGTCATGCATGCATGTTAGTTGCAAGTGTGTCTCTTACACTTGCATTCCATGTGCTTGTTGCATTTCATCTTGTTGATCATGGTTCTAGAAATGGTTTTCATGAGGGACTTGATGTTGAGTTTGTGGAATGCATTATCATGAGTATGTGACTAGTTACATATTGTTGTATGTCACTTACATGTTGATTATATGTCACTTAATTAAATCCTTGTATGTTAGGTTGTGTTCTTGTATGTTTTATTTCATGTATCAGTCTTGTAGGTTGGTTACGAGAATTGATCATTTATGATTGACTACATGGGTCTATGCATATGTGTAGTTGATTAGGCATTGCTTATGTAGGTTGATGGTTGCATGTGGAAATGTGTGCAACGGAGTAACAGTTTTTGTCATGCATGAGATCATAACATGCATTGTTTATATGGCATTGCATTGATGACTGGACCCTAGCTAGAATGATGTGTATGTGTCGATGCACTTATTTTTTATATTTCTATATGTTTTTATGTTTATGTTATACATGTACCACACTAATTTTTTGATCTTGCAGACAAGGTATCCTCCCCGAATTATACTAAGGTACGTTGATTTATTGTGATTTGGTTTATCTAACATATTATGCATTACAGGAAAGAGATCAAATGGCTAGGAAGATGGTAGACTGTGTACAATCTCCCTATGAATTAGATGAGCAATGTGGTGTGGGTCACTCTTCTGATTTGGCAAACACATTAAGAAGCCTAAAGGAATAAATAAGGATTTGTAAGGTTGACAATGACGGGATCATACAGGCACAAGAGAAACAAGTGGAGGTTAATGTTATACTTCTTTAGAGTTTGTCAGAATTGCAGCGACATAGGCCACTTCAGATCAGCCATGGACAGGAGGATAGAACTAATGGGGCATATGGCAGTAGGTCTCTTGGTAGAAATAGGTCCGATAGATATGATACGGTGAGAGATGGAAGGTTGTTGGACACTCCATATAGGAGAGGCGATGAGTACAAGCACTATTCTTGTTCTAGTTCTGGTAGACATCATGATCGCCATCGTTATCACCCTTACAAGAGGACTGATAGGGGATACTTTCCACATGATTTTAAGAAAGAAAAACCACCTACTTTTGATGGATATATGAAGAAGTCATAAGATACAAAGGCTTGGATACCTGTGATGAATAAATTCTTTGAGTTGCATGAGTAAACAGATAACATGAAGGCCACAGTAGTGATATTCATCTTGAAATGTAAAGCAGACATTTGGTGGTAAGTTGTGAAGCGGGTTAGAAACATCAGGATAGATGATTTGAGTTGGCATGAGTTCAAGAAGAAATACTTGTTAGAAAGGTACAATCATAGTAAGGAAAAATAATTTTATGAGCTAAAGATGGGATCAATGAGAGATGAAGAGTACACGACCAAGTTTCTGGAGCTATTGACCTATGTACCATATATTACAAATGATAAGGCTAAATTTCAACGGTTTGTCAGTGGTTTTCCATTAGCATTTAGAGATCAGATTGAGTATGATGAGCATCGGTCACTTGAGGAAGTCATTGGGAAATTGAAACATTGTTATGAACAGTCAAAGCATAAGAATGAATCTCAACAAGGATGGAAGGGAAAATACAAAGGTAAAGGTAAATGGCAGCCTAAGAGAACAAGGCCTCAAAATGCAGATGAGAAAGAAAATGTGGCACCACAAAAGAGGTTTAATGTAGCTAGACATGGACATGAGTCACAGTAGCAGCATAGAGGTGTTGGTACTGGTCGGTTGGAGTTTTGGACATGCGGCAAGGAGCATCTTAAGAGATATTTTCCACATAATCAGGGTGGTAGGTCTCAGCTATATAGTGCGTAGGAGGCACAAATTTTTGGGGATCTTGGTCAGAGCGTTCCTCATATCTATGCAGTAGTGGACAACAAGCTGGTAGAGCATCAGACATCTATCATTGAGATGGATGGTAAGATTTGTAATCAAGTTATTTCTATTTTGATTTACCTTGGATCTAATTATAGCTATGTTAGTCCTGACTTGGTGGATAAGTGTGGTTTGAGTAAAGAATTTCATGCAGAATCTTGGTTAGTGCAGTTTCCTATAGGTACGAATAATTTATTTCATCATTGGGTAAGAGCTTATGCATTTGATTTGAATGGCATGCCTAACACGCCACATTTGAATGTATTACGATTGGGATCATACAATATGTTGTTGGGCATGGATTGGTTGTATCTTCATAGAACCAAGGTAGACTATTATGACAAAGCTATTGAGTGTGTTGATGAAAATGGAGAACAAAGATTCTTACAGGGTAAGCAGAAAGCCATGTCAATTAGGATGGTGACAACTATGCAAGCAAAGCGTAGTCGCAAAAAAGGGTGTAAGTTGTTGTAGTACACATTTCTAGTGACAAAGATAAGGAGGTTGAGGATGTCGATGTGTTGAGAAAGTACCCATTTTTGTGGCAGTTCAAGGATGTATTTCCTGAGGAAATTATAAAATTTCCACCTCATAGGGAGGTATAATTTTCTATTGAGTTAGTGCTAGGAGAAGCTCCAGCATCAAAAGCACCTTATAGAATGAGCACACCTAAGTTGGTCGAGTTAAAGTTGCAGTTGAAGGAAATGTTGGACAAGGGATACATGAGGCCCAGTGTATCACCATGGGGCGCACCAATATTGTTTGTGAGTAAGAAATAGGGTACTCTGAGATTGTGCATTGACTACAAGCAGTTGAACAAAGTGACCATCAAGAACAGGTATCTGTTACCGAGGATTGATGACTTGTTTGATCAGCTAAAAGGAGCATCGGTGTTCTCGAATATTGATCTGAGATCCGGATACCATCATGTATGCATGAAAGAGGAGGACATTTATAAGACGACTTTCTAAACCAGGTATGGGTATTATGAGTTTTTTGTAGTTCCATTTGGCTTAACTAATGCTCCAGCTACGTTTATGTGTTTGATGAATAACGTGTTACGTCCGTATTTGGATAAGTTTATTACTGTATTCATTTTTGATATATTGGTATATTCTAAAAATGAGGAACAACTTTTCGAACATTTAGCAGCAATGTTGAGGTTGTTGAGGGAGCATCAAATGTATGCTAAGCTCAGCAAGTGTAGTTTCTTTCAGAGTGACATACATTACTTGGAGCATGTGGTCTCCAAGGAGTGCATTATAGTAGATCCAGAAAAGATAAGAGCCATCATGGAGTGGGTAGCTCCTAAGAATGTGGATGAGGTGAGATCTTTCATGGGATTGGTAGGTTATTACAGCAGGTTCATCAAGAACTTCTCACATATTTCTTATCCTATCACATCATTGCAAACAAAAGGTAAGAAGTTTGAATGGACAGAGAATTGTGAGGCTAGTTTTGAGTATCTCAAGCATTTGTTGACACATGCACCAGTGCTACAGATTGCAGATACAAACAAGAGTTTGTAGTATGTACAAATGCTTGCAAGAGAAGACTTGGTGGAATCCTTATGAAAGATGGACAAGTGGTATGCTATGAGTCAAAAAATCTGAATGACCATGAGTAGAACTACTCGACACATGACCTCGAGTTAGCAGCAATCATACATGCCTTGAAGATGTGGAGGCACTATTTTCTTGGTAGGAGGTTTGCACTGATGAGTGATCATATTGGGTTGAGGTATTTTTTTGATCAGTTGAATCTAAATGCTAGGCAGGCTAGATGGTTGGCCATGATCAGTGAGTTTGATTTCGAGATCAGGTATATCAAAGGTAAAGAGAACATGGTGGCAAATTCTCTCAGCAAGCAGGTATAGGTAAATTAGCAGCTATAAGTTCCTATGGGACAGATCTACAAGATAGGATCTTGCGGGCAGGTCAGCAGGATTTCAGGTGTATGGAGATTGTGCACAAGTTGTAGTGTGTTGCTAGTACAGGTATAGGTGATATTATAGGTACAAGTGCAAGTAAAGCTACATGTAGTGATACAGGTATAGGTGGCAGTATAGGTACAGGTACAGGTGCAGGTGCACAGGGTATGGATTATGGTCTTACAATGGATGGATTGGTCAAATTTAGAGAGAAGATATATGTGCTAGATAACAATGAACTCAAGAAGGTGATCTTGAGAGGGTTTCATGCAAAAACATATTCAGGTCACCCAGGTTATTAGAAGACATCAACTGCAGTGAAGAGATTTTATTATTGGCTGAATTTGAAGAGGGATGTTACAGAGTTTGTGGCTAGGTGTTTTTTTTGTCATCAAGTGAAAGAAAAATGTAAGCATCCAGGTGGACTTCTATAGTTGATCGAAATTTGAGAGTGGAAATGGGAATTCATTTCCATGGACTTTATCACAGGGTTGTCGAAGATGGTGAGACAACATGATTCCATCATGGTTGTTGTTGTTGTGGAGAGGTTGACAAAGGTTGCACACTTCATTCTAATGAAGTCTACATTCTAAGCTAGTGATGTGGCATAGGTATTCATCATCGATGTGGTCAGGTCGCATGGTTTCCCAAAGAATATTGTGTCGTACAGGGATGAAAATTTCACTTCCAAGTTTTGAAAGGAGTTTTTTGCATCTTTGGGCACAGAGGTGGCCTTAAGTATGGCTTATCAATCCGCAGACAGATGGATAGACAAAGAGGGTCAATAGGATTTCAGAGGACATGTTAAGGATGTATGTGCTGCATCAGTAATGGAAGTGGGAAGATTATATTCCACTGATATATTTTGCGTACAACAATGGATATCAGGAATCATTAATGATGAGTCCTTTTGAGTCATTGTATGGGTGGAGTTGCAATACTCCCATCAGTTGGAGTGACCAGTTAACAGGGTGTTGATTGGACCAGACATATTGGCAGACATGGAACAGGAAATACAGGTTATAAAGAAGAATCTAAAGGCAGCACGGGATAGGCATAAAAGCTATTCAAATAGGAACAGGTTGTTCAAGGAGTTTCAAGTTTGGGAATAGGTGTATTTGCGCATCAAACAGAATAATAGCTCCTTATGGATTGGATCGTGTGCCAAGGTGGCACCACAATTTTGTGGACCCTTCAATATCATTGAGAGGATTGGGCCAGTAGCCTATTGACTTGCATTGCCTACGTCAGGGAAGATCCATGATGTTTTCCATGTATCATTGCTTAAGAAGTATGTTAAAAATGTTGATCATGTGATTGACTGGTCTGTATTGTAGGTGAAACCATATGGAGAATTACAATCAAAGCCTCAACGTATATTGCAGAAAAAGGTGCTCATGCTCAGGAACCAAGAAATCAAACAAGTTAAGGTGTAGTTGAAGCACATTGGTCCTGGGGAGGCTACATGGGAGATAGTGAATCAGATGCGGGCTATGTATCCTTCCTTGTTCGCCAGTTGAGGCGAAGAAGTTTTGGCTTGGCGTTTTAGTGTGGTTTTTGGCATATGATGTGGCATATGTTTTGATGATGTTGGTTTATGTACATATGTATATGGATGTAAATACTGCCATTGATAAGTTATAAAGATCCAATAAGCCATATGGGTGTCATGTCATTATATTGTCATGTTGTTATGTTGTCATGTTGATTTGCTTTTCAGCAAGGTGATAATTGTAAATATTGCATCGAGCTATGTTATAAAGTTCCATGGGAAATAGGTTTGCTTTTCAACGGTTTTGTTGAGGTCTTGGTGTGGTATAACACCAAGGAAGGTGTTCCCCAAGGGGGAGGCTTCTGTAACATCCCTAGAGAAAATTCCATTTAATAAAACTAATTAAAGGCAAAATAATAACCACGGATGATGTGACACTTATTCCAAGCTAAATGTTTGGCAAAATCCTAGTGATGGGGATCACTTGTGATTGTTTATGGCTAAGGAAATGGCTAAGGATTTGGAAAGGCAAAACGAAATTTTTGGCACATTTATTTATGAAAATAATGGAAATTAGGAGAAAAAGGAGGTGAAAGGTCATAGGTTGCATGTGAGGAGGAAAATGAAGGAAAATAATGGAAAATGAAGAAAATAGAGGCCTCATTCATAAAAAGGCTTCTGAGGATCAATTGGTAACCTTTTGTCAGTTGAATTTCAAGCTCTCTCATTATTATCCTCTCTCTCTCCATCCTGGAAACTTAGATTTTTCTTGGAGCATTTTGGCATTGGATCAAGAAAGGCAAAGAATGCAAGAGGAAGCAAAGATCAAGAAGGGAAAGGTAGGATCAAGCAGCTATAGCAAGATTCATTGCATGTATTAATTTGCATGCATATTTTCCTTAATAGATTTGGCATGCATGGTATTGCACGTGGTTCTTTTGTTGTTGTGGCATGGGTTTTTCTAGGTGTAACAGTGCTTTCAGCCTAGCCTTTCCATTTCCAGATAGCCATGGTGTGATGGGGTTCTCATATTTGGGATGAGCTGGATTACCGGATGGATTCGAAGCTGAGTGGGGTGGATCTATGAATGGTAGAGAACATGGCCTAGTGGTCCCTGAACCAGACTGTGGATCACTGTAAGTACACTTTCCTAGTGACCCCTGACCCAGACTGTGGGTTGTGGTAAAGCCAGGATTGTGTTGCCTCGGTTGGCCTAGGAATCCTTGCCGGTGAATGGCAAGATATAGGATAAATCCAAGAGTTGGTTTTCTCTTTGTTGGGCATAGTAATCTTGGGTTTGGTATATGTAGTAAAGCCTGGAGAGTGGGTATCAGTTTAGGGCCTAGTGATCTAGGTTTGGATTGTGTTAAAGCCTGAGAGACTAGGAGACAGGAAAATTCCTCACAGTGTAGGTGGAGAAATCTGGTGGCATCCATGCTTGTTTGGCTTAGTGACCGAGTGGAGATCATGGTAAAGCTTGTTATGATGTGTTCATTGTGTTGGCCTAGTCATCCGGGGTGGATTACGGTAAAGCCTAGTTTTTATTGATGAGGGTGAGGTGGTTTAGCCTCGATATGCCCTGGTTGGTTCTTTTGGTTTTAGTCCTACATTTATTCTTGGAATATGGCATGGGTTTGAATGGCTGAAGAGATATTTTGCTTAGGCATTCTATGGTCAGGTGGAACGTGGAAGTCCCATCCTGGGTTTGGTTTTTGCATCATTAATGAAAGATTATTTCTCCTTGTATTTCTATGAGAAGTTTGATGGATTATATGTGGTATATATGGTTGTACTTTCATGAGTATTTATGTTGTTATTATGTTGGTTACTTGTGTGTTTTATGACAACAATTATGTATGGATCTCAACATATTTTTACTTGTGAATGAATGGATAATGTATCTATGGTATAATAGATGGTAATACAGAAAATGACATGAGGGAGCAATGGTTCTTAGTGATTCTCAGATAAGTACAAGATCCCTATGTTTAATTATGTTGGTTACACCTGTAGATTACATGCTTGCGACATGTTTGGCTAGTAGGGGTCTGATAAGGTCTTGTTTAACTTATTGCTTTTCGATCATTGTTTCTTTGTTATTTTATTGCTCCTAATTTATCATTCCATTTCGGGCAGTGACCTCGGCTTTAGGCCTGAAAAAGTGGCTCAAATCCTAGGGACGCTGGCACAAAACTGGAAAAATGAGTCTCTAAACACTGGTAGGAAAACCTGTGAGAGCGACTCTGGATTTCTGGATGTTCTCATGCCTATAGCATGAGAGCAACTGAGTCTTAAGTTGGTCAAAACTTCAGTAGGGCCTAAGGGCAAGTTGTCTGAAGTGTTGGATTGGTTCGTGAAGGTCCTGAAGCATATGTTGAATGTTTGTGGGTTATGTTTTTGTCGATTCCACTTCCTTAAGGTCAAATAGGAGGTCAAATCCAATCATAGCAGCCTCTCATTTCATGTTTACCCCGGTTGGCATGGTTACTTGGGTAGATGTGGGAGGAGGGTGTTACATTCTTTGCTTTGTTAATTGTATTTCTTCATTTATATACTAAATTCACCCCATAGCATCATATCATTATTTATTTTTACAACATTATGCAGCAACATATGCAATTATGTAGAAATAAAAACAACATCTTCAATTTAGCAGAACATAAAGGAAAAATGGAAGAAAAGAATTCACAAATAGAGACACCAAGATTGGTCTGAGACCAGGAAAAACCCACTATAGGGGAAAACACTTTCAAATTATTCTTCTTATTAGATTTTCATTGAATGATTCAAAAAAAGAGAGTACAATGATCCATATCTTCAATCATAACATTATCCAGCAAAATCAACTAATCAACACCCATAAGATGAACCCAACAACGTTGTAGCCACAAGCAATAACTCAGTTGGTCGAGTTTTCATTGCTAAGTACCTTGCCAATTAGGAGGTCGTAGGTTCAAATCTCCTCAATGCCCTTAGGGCTAGGCCCTACTAGTATTTCTAGTGGGTATATCCCTTTGGGTTGATCTGCCTGGATTTGCATGTTGATGTAATGACCACTTATTGTTTGTGAACCACATTTAAAAAAAAAAATGAACCTAACCAAGATAATAACCAAAAACCTTGCTTCATATTCCTGGGATCAACTGTCACTATTTGTGGTCAACTGTCGAACACTGTGTTCAATGGGTGAAAAGTTTTGGATAACTAAAACTCCAAACCCTAGGTCCCAACTGCACTCAGAGAGTGTCCTGTGTGTAGCTAAAACCCTTAAACCACACACATAAGCCTATATGCCTATGGTTATGACCGAAAATTTCATGTTGCATGCCTACAATTGAGAACCAAAACAATAGAACACACGTGTGAGCTTCGAACCCTACAATTTTGAACTTGTGTGAACCAATCTCCATGAATCTACCTCAGACCTATGCGAGCCAAAACCAAGAAAGACAGTAGAAGAATGATCCAAGATGATTTCCAAATGAGGTTGAGGTCACTTTTATTTCTATCGTTCCAAGGGTGTCCAATTTTCTTTAGGGACGACCTGATCAAATATGCACATGTGGGCTTTAATTCAAAAGTACACTTTCCCTTGTTTAAATTGAGCACTTCAATAGTCAAAATTGGTCCTCTCGAAAAGAGGAATCCCGTCCCATGTTCGGAATTTTTCATTGAGCTGCCAAAATTAGAATTGTCTCTTGATTTCAGTTTCATTTCATTAGCAGTGGTAAATTTCTTGCAATTTCTACATGACCTTCATAAGGCTTTTGCATAAACCTAGAAAGGATTCCAAAAGAAAATGAAATGTCTAGTCTAGTACAGGTGAGGTGTATAAGACTTCCCATAAGTTATATATACTTAGTTGCATCCTTAAATTTATTTCCTTCTTTATATGTGAGCTTTATATTTTGTTCCATTGGAGTGGACAAACAATTGAATTCAGTGATTCCAAACTTGTTCAACAATTCTGTAATGTACTTTTTTTAGAGAGGAATATATCTTGGATGTTGGGTCACTTCAATGCTGAAGTAGTAGTGGAGGTGTCCCAAATTTTTCATCTCAAATCCTTTCTTAAATTTTTTCTTTCCAGATGAAATATAATTTTCATTGGTCCCTGTTATTAACAAATCATCTAAATATACTACAAGATAGACAACAATTTTTCCAATTTTCTTAACAAATAAAGTTGTGTTGGCAGGAAAAACTTCCATAAGGTAAGGGTTGACAACCTCAACAGATCGAAGGAAGACCATCAACAAGAAGCATACTTTCAAGCATGAAAACTATATAAACTACCAAATTTGGGTTTGAGAGGAGTACCTGTAGATCCTACGTCTGATGTCGATCTCGTAGAGTCCAAACCCTCTGCTTCCTCCAAAGCAATCACACCTACAACATAGTTCAGAGAAGCATATACATATCAAGTAGTTCAAAATGTGTGCATAATAAACTTGTTAGATCATCAAGCATAAACATATAAATCATGACATATTACACATGAATCATAAAAAACATGATATCAGAACATATCAGGAACAAGACAAAGCTTCTTTATTGATATCAACAAATAGTAATGGATAGATACAACCTGATTTGACCATAGCACCAACGAAACCTTCCTCTGGATTCGTCCAGCCCAAGCCTCAAAGATCACCTCTCAAGCATGTGCAAAAGGATGCCATATAATGAAGGATGATCATCTATCCAAGGAAATAAGGGTTTCATGTGACTGAGAGTGCAGGAGGCATAGGGAAAATCAAACTTGATCTGGGAACAAAAAGGACTATAATTTTGATATCCTATGTCCTTATATCATTAGGCCTTCCCATGAGGTGTATAAATACCATCAAAAATCAGTTGATTCAGTTAGGCCATGGACTCTTGTAGGTGGGCTTTCCATGAAACCCGTAAACCCCACCCGAAAAATAGGATATATTTTTATATTTTGATATTTTAAATCATATACGCAGGTTTTGTATTATGGTACCCGCATGTGTACACACTTTTGAAAGGGAAGAGTCACGTATGGAATTGTTGGAAATACTGAGAGGGGGGGGTGAATCAGTATTTCTTTTCAATTGTTATTTTTATCAGTTAAATCATTTATGTTTAGAACACAAAATTAACAATAGGAATAAATGATTTTTATTAATATAATCTTTACAATAAATCAATTACAATGTATATAGGGCTTCAACAAGTTTCCAAGCACCAACTTGGATTTTTTGTGAGGCTCCAACCTCCAGGGCACCAGCCATGTCTTGTCAAGGCACCAACCTTGGATTTAGGAGCACCAACTCCAAGGAGACCAATCCTTCTAATTCTGAGGCACCAACCTCAAGGGCTCCAACCCTCTGCTATATACTGTCTACATATGTTTGGTAGTTATTCTCTGCTCCCAACCTTGCTGGACCTATGACTTACTTCTGT
Organism: Pinus taeda; assembly: GCA_000404065.3. NCBI lineage: Eukaryota > Viridiplantae > Streptophyta > Pinopsida > Pinales > Pinaceae > Pinus > Pinus taeda. The sequence goes on from APFE031341845.1 coordinate 191,333, forward strand.
CCTCCTGCTTGCTCTATGGCTTTCTCTATTTCCTCCAGTTCACTAGTTGTGAACTTTTTTTGTTCTCTGTTATAGATGCTTGATTCGCCTGACCTTTGGCTTCCTTTTTCGTTTGCTTGTTCTTCTGATTCCTCTACGCTTGCTCGACCTTTTGGCTTCTCAACCTTTGACTTCTCGATCTTCAGCTTCCTCTGTCTCTTCAAGTTCACCAATACTCAAAAGACACGTTCATTTGGAAGAGAGGCTGACTTATGATGTCGCATATTAAAATTATATCAGAGAGGCCCTTTCATCCACAGACTTAATTATTCACGGAAATTGTATCACAAGAGAGGTTATAACCATATTGGAGATCCCACGTGCCACGTCATTCCTTTAATCCTACAATTGCAACTTTCATGAAAATCTGAGGTTTTACAAGTGTGCTCTATCCTCCGATATCAACATCATCGATATTCACATATCAACATAGTTAAAACCTTATAATGGGTGGTCCCACCAGCCACATCATCACCTTAATCGCAAACACAATTTTCGAAGGTTTACACATAACATAGTGATTCCACTACTGTCGATGAAACGGATGCGATACGATCTTAAGCAGTTGTTAATAAACCCATCGGGTCCACAACCTTATCACAATCGGCGATTTTCCATCGTTACATCTCTTCAAGGCCTGCGATATGCGATGGATGTGATATTTCTTTAGGACATATTATAATGGTGCAGTGGGTCCACAATGTTATCACAATTGAAGGATTTGCGGGACTTCAACTGGAACATGGATTAAAACCAGCCTTAATCCCCATAGTTGACCATGATCTAAGGGTTGACTATGAGATCGACGGCTAGGATTGAGTACGGGACTTTAGCCACGATCAAGGAAGTCCGTACTTTCCTACCCCCGCTCTTCCGATAGTTGTTGCTCCTGTGGCTTATCTTCCTGTGACCTCTTATAACACTGCTTATGCTCCTCCATTATCATTGTTGCTCTACTGGATCTACTGCGTCATTTGCTATTCAGTAGACCTCCTGCATCATTTGCAGTTCAGTTGTTGTTTAATTGACCTCCTGTGTCATTTTTTGTTCAATTGACCTCTTGCGTCATTTGTTATTCAATTGCTATTCAATTGAACTCCTACGTCATTTGTTGTTCAACTAGTGTTCGATTGTTGTTCAATTGCTATTTCAATTGATGTTCAATTGTTGTTCAATTGATGTTCAATTTTTGTTTAATTGTTGTTCAATTGTTGTTCAATTGACGCATCATTTTCTATTCAATTGACCTCCTACTGTTCAATCCACTTGGGTCCTCCATCTTATCATATCATCATATATCAAACTTTGAGCATTATGATCACTGGGCATCAATGGGCAATCATGTATCAAATAATTTTCCATCACAAACACTACTATATTGACATCAATGAAAACCTAGATTAACAATCTCCCCCTTTGTCGTTGATGGAAATATTCTTCTTCTCTCCCCCTTTGACATCAATGGCAAAGAAGTGCACAAGGACTCCCCCAATCAAACTGCTCCCCTTTTCATGCAACATCTTTATGAATCAACTTAATGTGATGCTAGATAAATAACCCCCATCTTTTGGTGAAGATATTCAAATGCTTCTCGAGGAAGAAGTTTTGTGACAATATCAGCTATCTTCTCCTTAGTATTGATATATTCCAAGGTGATGTTTGGTCTTTGAGTGCATCACTAGATTTTTACTGAGATTGATAGCACTTGTATTATCACAATAGATGGTGATTGGTTGATTTGTACCTATGTTGACGTCTTTCAGAGCTTCCTTCATCCATAATATTTGAGTACAACAATCTGTGGTAGCTATATACTCGGCTTTAGCTGTAGATAATGATATGGATTTTTTTTTTGTTGAGGCAAGATACTAGACAATCTCCAAGGAAGAAAGCATTTCCACTAGTACTTTTTCGATCATCGACACTTCCGTCCCAATCAGCATCGGTGTATGTAGTCAGAGTAAGAGTTGAACTCTTAGGGTACCAAAGACCGAAATCAGGAGTTCCTTTCAAGTATCTGAGAATTCTTTTTAAAACCAACAAATGGGATTGTTTAGGAGCTGATTGAAATCTTCCCACCATTCCTACTACTTGCATAATGTTGGGTCGCGTAGCAGTTAAGTATAGAAGGGCTCCAATTATTGACCTGTAATGAGTTGCATCTACCGGAGGAGAGTCATCATCTTTGCTTAATTTGTAATCTGTGGTCATAGGTGTGCTCATGGGTAAACAGTCTTCCATTCCATATCTTTTAAGCATGTTTTAAAGATATTTGGCTTGAGATATGAACATGCATGTCGTGGTTTGAGATACTTGTAGTCCAAGGAAGTAAGATAACTCTCCTATCATTGACATATCAAACTCTTTTGACATATTTTAAGCAAACTCATGGCTCATCTCATCATTATTACTAGCAAAAATTAGATCATCAACATACACAAGTGTGACTAGTAACTTATCCTCATCTGTCTTTATGTAGAGATTACTTCCTACCACCCCCTTCTTGAAGCCTTGTTGTTGTAGATAGTGATCCAATCTTGCATACCAAGCTCTAGGAGCTTGTTTCAACCCATATAATACCTTTTTCAACTTACAAACAAAGTCTTTTCCTTCTGCTAGATTAAACCCTTCTACTTGCTCCATGTAGACTTCTTCTTTGAGTTCCTCATTCAAGAATGTTGATTTTACGTCCATTTGATAGATTTTAAATCCTTTTGAGCAAGAAAATGCCAAGAACATCCTTATAGCTTCCACACGAGCTACTAGTGCAAAGATTTCTTCAAAGTCAATTCCTTCAATTTGTGAATAACCTTTACAAACAAACCTTGCCTTATTTTTGATAATTTGTCCATCTTCATTCATTTTGTTTTTGAACACCCACTTGTTTCCAATTATATTTTTATCCTTTGGATGAGGTACTGGCTCCCATGTCTCATTCTTCTCGATTTGAGACACTTCTTCTTCCATGGCCTTTACCCAATGAGGATCCTTGCTTGAGTAAATGTTTCTGGTTCTATCATGGATAGAAGAGCAACATCATTTTTCTTTGGTTTACTTGTCATCCTTCTTCGGGTTTGCATCCCTTCATCTATATTTCCAATAATCTACTCTTCTGGATGATATTTTTGGAGAAACTTCATCTTTGAAGGGGTTTGAGATGGTTCTTTTTCCTTGTGTTTTTCTTGATCTTTTTCCTCTTTTTCAGGTTCTTCTTTAATGAGAGGGTCAACTTCATGATCTTCAATTTCTTTTTCTGGAAGGTCTTCATAAATCTTCACATCAATGCTTTCCACTATTTTCTATAGTCAATTATTATAGTACTTGTAGGCTTTTCTCCCTGTAGAATATCCAAGGAATATCCCTTCGTCAACCCGAGAATCAAATTTCCCTGGTGAGCCATCATTGATTTTTATGAAGCACTTGCTTCCAAAAATCTTGAAGTATTTTACTGAAGCAGGTCTTCCTTTCCATTATTCATAAGGAGTCTTCTCATTATTTGGTCTTAGTTGAGTTTGATTCAAGGTATAAACAATTTTCCCGACTACTTCTCTCCAAAATTTTGGCTGCAAGTCACCTGCTATTAACATTGTTCTTGCCATTTCTTGAACTGTTCGGTTTCTTCTTTCAACTACCCCATTTTGCTTGGGTGTCCTAGTAGCAGAGAGTTCTCTTTCGATTCCATGTACTTCATAGAATTCATCAAATTCTTTCGATGTGAATTCTCCCCCTCTATCCGTTCTAAGACATCTAATCTTATAATCCTTTTCATTTTCTACAAAAGCTTTAAGATTCTTAAAAAATTCAAATGCTTCAGATTTATATTTTATGAAATATACCCACATCATTCTAGTATAGTCATCAACAAATAAAGCAAAGTACCTTTGTCCTTGGAGTGTCGGAGTTCTAATTAGTCCACATAAATCAACATGGATGATCTCCAAAGGTTTTCATGTAGAGAACTCCTTGGACTTGTGGTTGGTTCTAGTTTGCTTTCCATGTTGACATGGACCACATACTCCTTGATTTGGCTTGAATAACTTTGGGATGTCTTGTACTGCATTAATCTTGCTGATATTGATCAGGTTATCGAAACTTGTATGTCCAAGTCGCTTGTGCCACAACCAACTTTCTTTTTTTGACTTAAGTAACATTTATCTTCTTGAATTTTGTTCAAAATGTAGACGTTATCTGATGTTCTAACTCCTTTCTCCACAAGTTCCCCTGAGGAAGAGTTTCTTATTTCACAATATTTAGTGTTAAAGACAACATTATGTCCTTGGTCACAGATTTGGCTAACACTCAGGATATTGTTTTTGAGCCTGTTTACTAGCAAAGCATTTTGAGCCTTTCCTTTTCCATTAACAAGGGTAACAATGCCTTTTCCAGCAATTCTGGCAGATTCACTTCCAAAGGATACATTTCCTTCCTTTTTGTTCAATGAGACAAACTTCCTTTTGTCCCCTATCATATGTCTGGAGCACCCACTATCCACAAACCAATGATTTTCATTGTTGTGCACACATAGAGCTAGGCCACATTTATCCATGTTGGGATTCTCATTTTTTGCTTTTCTTCTTTTGAGGGGGAAATTTTGTTCATTGTGTCCATTATCATTACATAACGAGTAAATTGGATCAAATTTTGCCAAGGGATCAAAAGAGTTATAGGTATTGATTTGTCCTTTCCCTTTGAGATCATATGGTTTATTTGTTTGATCCTTCAATTTTGGTGTTTCATTCTTACTGGCCATGTAATGTCTAGCTTGATGACCAAATTTTTTACAATAAAAACAATGCCCAAAAAGATAGTTTTGTACCTGTTATAATAGCCATGATTTGAATCAACATTCTTCCTTGGAGTTACTTTCTCTTCATTCTTTGGATTTGAGATGGGCCTTTGATGAAATAATCTTTCTTCTTTTGGGTTGCTGGAAAGTACATCAACGTAGATTTTCACATTATTCTTAGTACTTGATGATTCTTCTTTAAAACCTATCCCATATTTGTCATGTTGAGGTTTTTGATTATCTAGGATAGAGTCAAGTATTTGAGAGCTTTCCCAACCCTTTTTTACTTGCTCCAATTCCTTCCTTAGAGATACTATTTCGGCTTCATGTTCTTCACAAATTTATTGTTTTTCTTTTATCTTATTTTTCAAGAGGCCTTCCCTTCTTTTTGTTTCCTCGTTTTCTACCTTGAGAGAGATGATTTTATTTCATAATTTCTCATTTTCTTCAATGGAACTCATTAACAATTCATCTATATTTCCTTCTAGACCTGAATCATCATCATTTGTGAATGCCATGAATAATACTTCTTGGCTTCCAGCATGGTCATTTTCTTCATCTGATTCTTCATTACCTCCTTTGCGGTGAGGGAACTGATTAGTTGATTTCTTTTTTATGACTATAAATTCACCTTCATCAAACTCATCTTGCTTAGAGAAGAAATTCTTCTTATTGAACCCTTTCTTTTTGTATACCATCCTTTTAGAATTTTCCTCACTATCACTATCATGCTTATGAGGACATTTTGCAACATAATGACCTATTCTTCCACATTTGAAACAAATAAGAGGGTACTTACCTTTTATCTTAGATCCTTTATTTAGTCTTCGTACAAATTGCGCCAATTCGGATTCAACATCAGAGTCATCACTACTTGTATTTCATTCTTTCCCCTTTTTTGATTTTGAGGCCTTGAATGCTGCATCTTTGGAACTTGGGATTCCTTTTCTCATCTCATAGGCAATGAGGATTCCATGAAGTTCATCCATATTGAGAGTATCCAGGTCCTTCATTTCTTCTATAGCACTTACTTTGGAGTCAAATATGTCTAGGAGAGATCTTAAGACCTTTTGAACAATAGTGCTTTCTTCATTGTTTTCTTCCAATCCTTTAAGAGAGTTGACCACTTCAGCTACTCAGAGAAAGTATGATGCAATATCTTCTTCATCATCCATTTTTAGACTTTCAAATTGCCTTCTATGAGTTTGAATCTTTTCCTTCTTAACTTTGGAGCCCCCATTGTATAAGCTAACTAGCTTATCCCATACTTCTTTGGTCGAACCACAATTCATGACTTTTGTAAATTCAGAATCAGTGATTCCACTAATGATGGAATTTAAGGCTTTTGCATTTGCAATGTAAGCTTTCCTTTCATCTTGATCTATTGGAAGAGTGGAAGGAGTTGTGTACTCATTTAAAACCGAATGCCAAACTTCAGGTCCAAGGGACATTAAGTAGTAGGAAATTCTTTTTTTCCAAAAAACCAAAATTTGTCCCATCGAACAGAGGAGGTCTTCTTGACACTTCTTGATTTCTCATTGTGACTAAGAATCCTTCTTCTAGCTGTTAGGATGATATGAAGAAGCCCACTCTGATACCAATTGTTGGAAATACTGAGGGGCGGGGTGAATCAGTATTTCTTTTCAATTGTTATTTTTATCAGTTAAATCATTTATATTTAGAACACAAAATGAACAACAGGAATAAATTATTTTTATTAATATAATCTTTACAATAAATCAAGTATAATGTATATAGGGCTTCAACCAGTTTCCAAGCACCAACTTGGACTTTTTGTGAGGCTCCAACCTCAAAGGCACCAACCCTGTCTTGTCAAGGCACCAACCTTGGATTTAGGAGTACCAACTCCAAGGACACCAATCCTTCTAATTCTGAGGCACCAACCTCAAGGGCTCCAACCCTTTGATATATATTGTCTAGATATGTTTGGTAGTTATTCTCTACTCCCAACCTTGCTGGACCTACAACTTACTTCTATCCTCCTGCTTGCTCTACGAATTTCTCTGTTTCTTCCAGTTCACCAGTTGTGAACTTTTTTTTTCTTTGTTATAGATGCCTGATACACCTAACCTTTGGCTTCCTTTTTTGCTTACTTGATCTTCTACTTCCTCTGTGCTAGCTCGACCTTTTGGCTTCTCGACCTTCGACTTCTTGATCTTTGGCTTCCTCTGTCTCTTCAATTTCACCAATACTCAAAAGACACGTTCATTTGGAAGAGAGGCTGACTTATGATGTCGCATATTAAAATTATATCAGAGAGGCCCTTTCATCCACAGACTTAATTATTCACGGAAATCGCATCACAAGAGAGGTTATACCCATATTGGAGATCCCACGTGCCACGTCATTCCTTTAACCCCGCAATCACAACTTTCATGAAAATCTAAGGTTTTACAAGTGTGCTTTGTCCTCCGATATCAACATCATTGATATTCACATATAAACATAGTTAAAACCATATAATGGGTGGTTCCACTAGCCACATCATTACCTTAATCGCAATACAATTTTTGGAGGTTTGCACATAACATAGTGATTCCACTACTGCTGATGGAGCGAATGCGATACGATCTTAAGTAGTTATTAATAAACCCATCGGGTCCACAACCTTATCGCATTCAGCGGTTTTCCATCGTTACATCTCTTCAATACTTGTGATATGTGAGGGATGCGATATTTCTTTAGGGCGTATTATGATGGTGCAGCGAGTCCATAATGTTATCGCAATCAGAGGATTTGTGGGACTTCGAGTAGCACATGGATTAAAACCATACTTAACCCACGTAGTTGACCATGATCTAAGGGTTAACTATGAGATCGACGGCTAGGATTGAGTGCGGGACTTCAGCCACAATCAAGGAAGTTCGTACTTTCCTAGCCCTGCTCTTCTGATAGTTGTTGCTCCTATGACTTATCTTCACTCTTCTGCTTTTCCAATAGTTGTTGCTCCTGTGGCTTATCTTCTTGTGACCTCTGATAACTCTTCTTATACTCCTCCGTTATCGATGTTGCTCTACTGGATCTACTGCGTCATTTGTTGTTCAATTGACCTCCTGTGTCAATTTCTGTTCAGTTGTTGTTCAATTGACCTCCTGCGTCATTTTTTTGTTCAATTGTTGTTCAATTGACCTCCTACGTCATTTGTTGTTCAATTGATGTTCAATTGACCTCCTGCATCATTTGTTGTTCAATTGCTATTCAATTGTTGTTCAATTAACACGTCATTTGTTGTTGAATTGACCTCCTACTGTTCAATCCACTTGGGTCCTCCATCTTATCATATCATCATATGTCAAACTTTTAACATTATGATCACTGGGCATCAATGGGAAATCATGTATCAAAGAATTTTCCATCACAAACATTGCTATATTGACATCAAGATAACCTAGATTAACAGGAATTCAAAATATTGTTTTTAAATAAATGATCAAGTCTGAATGGGAAAGGTGTGCCTAATGCCATACCAAAGAATCAGAACTACAAGAGCGATAAATGATGCTATAAAAACTTGCATCATCAATATTAAAGTGTTTGAAATTTAATTTCATAAGATGCTTAGACAATTTGTTATACTAGGATCGTGACGCTTGTTTTAGGCCATATAAGGATTTGGTGAGTTTGTATACTTGCTATTCTTGTCACTTCACAACAAATCCTTTTGTTTGAGACATGAAAATATTTCTTTCAAGTCTCCATTCAAGATTCAAATCAATCTTCACATTCATATGATGGAATTTCCATCCATTCTAAGCTTCCAAGGAAAAGAGAGTATGGATGTGGCCCATTTTGTTGTGGGGGGAAATGTCTCTTCATAATTGACACCTCATTTCTATGCAAATATTTTTTCCACAAGCCTGGCTTTGTGCTTGTCAAGTAATCCACCTGATTTATACTTATTCTCATAGACCCACTTGCATCCCATTGGTTTGGTTCCAAATGGAGGGTCCACCAACTTCCACATTCCATTCTTTATGAAAGCATAATACTCCTTCTGCATTGTTTCTTTCCATTCATCATGAGAAGCAGCTTCTTTAAAAGAATTTGGTTCAAAATAATTAGACAAATTCAATTCACAATCATATTAAATATTCATATCATCAATAGAATCACAATCATCTACATCACCCCCATTTTGTCTGGTGGAACTTCTAGTTTTTGTCTTTCCATCCTCATCATGGTGAATACTTTCAAGTGTTTTGATGAGCCATTTTGGGGGACCATTCTGAGATGGTTTGAGATACTTTGTTTATTGATATGGGGATGCATAATATTTAGCCTTCCAATACTCTCAATCATGTCACTTAAAGGGTCTTATTGATTTGAAGGAGTAGTCAACACTTCATGAGGGGTAGACAGTGCTTCAAAAGGATATTTCATAGAATGGTCCAACATAAGTATCCACCTTCAATATGTGGAATATTATTATCAAATTCATGATAAGTTTTTTCACGGCCAAATCTATCCAAATGATCAATTTGTCACTCAATAGTATTGTTAGTCTTGGAAGATTCAAGAAAAATCACATCTCTAGACAGTATAAACTTCTTATTTACCTCATCATAAAGACAATATGATTTTATGGTATTTGAATACCTCAAGAAGATGCACTTTAAAATTCTCACATCAATATTGTTCTCTTTTCCTCAGGAATCAAGGCATAGAAGGTGGAACCAAAAATCCTAAGATGTATTATCGAAGGAATGAGGCCATACCACATTTCATAAGGAGTCTTATTTTTTAGAACATGATATAGAAATTTGATTTTTATATATACTACACATATAAATCTATCATCCCAAAACATTAGCTTTACATTTTTTAAACATATCAATGAGTGAACCATATTAAGATAGTCTTGTTCATTCTTTCAATTATAGGATCTTGTTCAGGATTATATGGAATAGTTGTTTTATGTTGAATCTCGTGTAGGCGAAGATATTTTTCAAATTCATTAGAAGTATATTATTTTCCATTGTGATTACAAAGACATCCAATTTTTTATTGTGCGTCATTTTCAATCCATGCATGAAAAATTCAAAAGGTATCAAAAGCTTCAGATTTACTTTTCAACAAGTATACCCAACACATCCATGTGTAATCATCAATAAAAGTCATCATATATTTATTTCCATTTGCAAAAGGAAGAAGCATATGGGCACACAAATCAGAATGAATCAATGCAAGCTTTCTATGTGCTTTGGAAGTAGAACCATGAAATCGTTGTTTGTTATGTTTTCTAGGATGCAAGCATCACATTACTTGAGTTCCCTTGGAATAGGCTACAAACCAGAAATGCCATTCATTTTCAACAAATGTATACCATAATAATTAATATGTCCAAATATTACATGCCATAGAAGATCGGATGGAAATAAACCTTCATTGTACTGAGAACTGCATCGAGAGTTCTATCCACAAGCAAATGTTCCTTGCAACTTTAGTAGTATTTCCTCCTCATTCTAGTCATGAAAACTGTGTTATTTAATGCTTTTCTTATCTAAACTTTTCCATCAAACATATGAATGGAGTGCCTTCGCTGACGAGAGTGAACAAGGGACAATAGGTTTCCCTACAGTTTTGGAGGATAGAGTACATCATGTGTATGAAATTCAAGATGTCTATGAAGTTTAAGCCTGATGGTGCAAAGTCGAGATGGCTTGAGATTTAACTTTTTTCAAAGTACACTACTCCATATGCATTGTCACTGAAGTCTTCAAAGAAGTCTTTCCAGAAGTTCATTGGTAGGTGGCACCTGTATCAAGCAACCATGAATCTTTCCAAGAAAATAAAGTATGAAATAGATATTCAGTTACTCAACCGTTGCAATGGGCAACAATGTAATGAGAATATTCAGGTTCTTTGCCTTTTATTGGATTTGGTTTTGTATACATTCTTGCTTGATTATTTCTTAAGGGATTCTATGTGTGTATGCATCATTTCCATCTATATCATAATGAATGCAATGGGGATCAGACATTTCTCCTTGATGGTGTTTACCCCCTGCATTTGTGATTCTTCCTTCCACGTCCTCTTCTTCTACCTCTTCCTTTAGAAGAATCTTGTGAATGGTTCTTCTCTTTATATGCAAGAAATAATACTTCTTTAGAGGACTACGAAGTTATCTTACTCTTCCCAAAAGCTTTCTCCCATATTTAAAACTTATCCACAAGGGTGTCAAAAGCAATGTCCTTGAGTTCGGCATGAGCTTGTAAGGATTCAAGACAGTGAGAGTATGTGGGATAGAGGGCCTTGACAAAGGTTGTAATATGAATTTCCATTTTAACTACAATGGCATCTACATCATGCATGATAGATATAATCTATGAGGCTAGGGCCAAGGGGTCATTGTCCTTCAACTCCAGGTTGAAGAGCTTAATCATCAACTAAACTACTTCCAATTTCAAGTGTGCCATACAAATATTTCAACCTTTTGAACACATCATAAGCATTTGTAATTGGAATAATATGAAGAAGAACCTCTTCATTTACAAAAACAATAATTAAGGAATAGGTTGTGTTGTCCTTGTTCTCCCAAAAGGCCAACTCCTTATCTAATGTGGGCTTGACAAGTTCATTTTTCACCTTCTCTTTCACATATGTCTTTTAATAAGTCATTAAAGATGAGGATATGTCTAATATTTCTAGACCATTCTTGTAGTTCTTCTTGCTAGGGAGCACTACATTGATGATGGAGACAAGGGAGTGCATATTTTTTTTTAAGGAATGACTAAGTTGTATTAATAAAATAAGGGAAATACAATTTCTGAGAGAAGATAATCCAAGAGACATTTAAGCTTCAGGCTAGATCATGCAAGAGAAACCCAAAATCTTGCCAAATTTTCGCAATATATATCACGAAAAAAATTGTTCCATTTAAAGACATTTCAAAAAACCACTAACATCCATATGAATTTGTGAAACATTCCTAATTGATATTTTTATTTGGCTACATTTTCACCTTTTCTGGAGAATTCTTTATCTTTCTTTTGACTTGGTTCCAAGCCCCATTTCCTATTGGTTCAACAATATAACACTTGCTTGAGGAAAATTTATTTTTGAATTCCACCTTGGGATCCAAAGGGGGAAGAAAATCCTCAGTTTGGTCTACCCATGAGATCCCCTTTCCCTTGGTAAAAATAGAGGGCACGAGCTCCAAAGAATCAATAGCTTTTTACCTTTGTCCGACATAGTAAAATCTCGCACTGGGGAGAGATTATTTTGGGAGTTTCTAGAGAGACAACTGAAACATGTATTGAATTTGCATTAACTAGAACCACCTTTGTATTAGGATCATTCATAGAATTTTTGTATGAAACGAGACAAGCCTATGATAATCCATCCATTAGTTCAGAATTTTTTACACCTTTCTGAGTGCTACATGTATGTGTGAAGAAAAATAAGGAGCCTCTGTGGAGACTGAATAATGATCAACAGCGGACGCCTCAAAAACACCATTCTTTATTTCTAAGTTTGGGTTGTCCTTTTGCATACATTTTTCATTGCAAGAAAAATGAACTTTCACTAATTAAGTGATTGATAAAATGATTGATGTGTTATCCTTATATGAACTATCAGAATCTTTCACATTTGAGCTCATTTTTCCCTGATTTTCCTTTTGCAACTTTTCCTCATTACTAGAGGCTGAGAGAGGGATTGAGTATGGGATTGAGTAGTGATAAAAGGTGGCTCCCTCCCACCATTTATGTTTTTGTCTAGATTTATTTGTTGTGTTTATCACAGCTTTTGGTAAATATTTAATGGAATATCCCATCTCATAACATCCTTTACAACAAAATAGGATATTTTCGTAGTTTGGATTTTGCATCCATGAAAATCCAAGACCTGTTAATTTGATTTCAGCAGGGAATCCCCTACGGAAATCCATTTCCATGCATATGCATATATATATGTGTGCTTTAAGTAGAATTTTGTGTCAACCCCTCAACATAGAAATTTTCCTAATGCATTACCAATTACAGATAGCCTAGGGAAGATTCCACCAATAAATGTGAAGGTTAGGAAGCCTTACCCAAAATGGAGCAAATGTAGGAGATTTGATGAGGGGGTCGAAGGAGGGATACCAAGAATGTATGGAGAACCTTGCGCTACCCCAAAACCACATACCAAAATTCAAGATCTGAGTTTTGTCATCATCCTTGTTGAAAATCATTATGAAAAAACCTATTTCCAGAGGACAGATGTTAACTTTGTCTACTCATAGATCCATGAGTGTAGGTCAACCAACCTTGGACACAAGCCAGAGAACTTATAAATTAATTAAGCATCAAATAAGAATTTATCTTCGCTTATAGTCTTAGCCACACTCGGTACCTCGATTACAACAACATTAAGTATTGGAATCCCAAACTTGGAGAGAGGGCCAGAAACAAATAATTTTAAAATATCATGAGTAGGCATAGAATTAGGTTGAGAGGACAACCATAAAGGGCAACAGCCTGGAGCAGATTTCACTGAGTCACTAAAGTTGAAGAAAGGCATTGTCGGTCATTCTAGGCTTGAAGAGGAAAGCACTGACCTCAACGATAAGGGAGCTCCAATAGAAATAGATAATGTAGCGTTAGTCACCACCAAGTGAGATTGAGGAATGGAACAACGAGAATAATTCACTGCAAGAGATCCAAAACTCACCACTATGACAGAATGGGGTGCCGATTTGACTCCCAAGGGGGTAATTTCATAAGGAAAAGAGGTTGCAACATCTAAAGCAAAGGATAACAAGAAATATGCCTCAGAGAAAAAGGAGTCCAGAATCTTAGCAACAGTAGAAGGAGAAGCTGGCTTCAGATAAGAGGAGTAAAAAATAGGGAGGCAGTAGTCGGTTAGGGCCGAAACCTAGCTTCTGTAATAGAGTTGTGCATTAAATCCATTATTTAAAAGAAATTCATCGTTTTTGAGAGAGTACATATTTAATACTGGTTATGAGTTGCTATAATATTACCCAATAAACCTAAACACCATGAAACTTTCAATATATAGAAGTAAAAGAACTGAGGAAAAAGTGTATTAGGCACACATAATCCACCATGATTGATGATCCTACTTCAACATTGTGTGCTAGTTATATTCCTTACAAATTATTTGCATCAATGATGGAAAGACAATAGTGACATACACTACTTTGTATACAAATAAATACATTACTCACAAGTCACTATATGGATCATGGGTTTGATGTATTGTTCCAAATATGGCCCAAATTGTGATCCCACTATTTACATTCAACAAGAAATACCAATTGAATACCACACTATTTTGGATACTTGACCGACGCAGCTCCTTCCAAATTATTCAGGAAGCTTAAGAAAACACTTTTGTCTACAATAAAGGAAACGTAAGGGCACTTTACAAATCACCCCACATGTCATGTTTCTTGCCATTAGGATAGAGATTCTTCCTATATGGCTTGCACCCATGGCCCCTTTGACAACCACAAACAACACATCCCTAATGATGTTAGGCATTAGGCTCCTTCTCTACCATCTCTATTTTTGTTAATGTGAAATCCATATACAATGTCATGAGTTTGAATACTCATCCATCTATTGCTGCCCAAGTCCACCTCAATTGAGAGAATCAATTGTCAAGTACCTTCAACATGGCATTGTTGCTCAAGTCCACCTCAATCGGGAGAATCAATAGTCAAGTACCTTTAGCATAGAAAATCCTTCAAGGAAATATGTTATTCAGCATTACAATGGAGACATGAACATGAATAATTTGAAATGAGCAGGGAGAAGCTAACAGACAAGGATAGAACTAACTCAAAACGAGCAAGGCGTTATGGTGGTATCAATTCATTGGCAGAGATACCATGTCAGAGAGACTAATGGATAAGGATATAAATAAATCAAAATGAGCAAGGTGTTATGGTGAGGGAAATATCTTGGTGAAGGTCTATACCCTAACAAACAAGAAATCAACAGTGAGGAGTTACAAAGGGTGGGAAGAATTCCAAAACTTTGGGACATGTAGCTCTGATACCATTTTAGGTCAGGATGGTAACTCCTGAGTTGAATTTCCCATTAATGTAAACTACATTATATAACATGAGGAAGCGTGACTTTTGGGATTCATATTCCAAGGTTGCTTCCTATTCTACTTTTTCATTTTTCTTTATTTACATATTTTAATTTCTTCACCCCATTCTTGAGGATTAGGTGTCTAAGAACTATAAAAGGTATTGGTGAAACAATTGAGGTATTAATGATTGTGCACAAAGTACTGAGATCTCTTCCCTCAATATTTTATCAAAATGTATTATCCGTTGAATAAATGATAGATATTCAAAATATAATTATGGATGCTTTACATGGAATCCTCACTTCATTTGAAATGAGAACATAAAAGGATAATTCCAGGTCAAAGGAAGAAATAAAGGAGACAAACAAATAAAAGACCCATGAAGTTTCTAGTTATGATTCAAGTGAAGAAGAAGCTCAATTTGTAAGAAAGTTGAAAAGAGGGACTAGAAAATTGAAAGGTAAACTTCCATTCAAATGCTTTGAGTGTGGTAGAATAGGACATTATGCATCTAAGTGTCCACATGCAAAGAAATATCCAAAAAGGAAAAAGAAACAGCATCAAAAGCCAAAGGGGTGGTAGGTTTCAGATCTACATCTCTTAGAAGAATAAATAATGGAGAATCACATAAATTCAAATGGTTAGAATCAACAAGAAACATCAATGGATGGAGCGGTAGACAAGGGAAGCATAATGGTTCAGAACCAAAGAAGTATTGAATCAAGAGAGACACTAGTTACAGCACGGAAAAAGGAGGACACGTCCATCGAAAAGGAGTTGGAAGGAAAAAAATGATCCCATGTATCTGAGAGATCAGACTCAGATAAATAAATTCCACTGAAGGCAAATAAAAAGCATGTAATAGCCCCTAGATGATTTTTCTATGTAAATAAAATAAACCAAGGCCATGGGACACGTATTACAAGTTGAATGGTGGGAAAATATTATAGTGGGCATCACTTATGGTTTAATAATGGCTATGGAAATTAGCAAAGGAATATGAAAAGGAAAGGAAGTAATAAATGGCATTTAATTATGAGAAATAAGGAAAATAGGAGTAAATGAAGGTGAAGAGACACAAATATGCATGCAAGGGAAATTAGAGGAAAATGAAGAAAAAAGGAGACATCAATGATAAAAAGGCATAAGAGGATCAGTTCACAACTTTTGTCATTTCAGTTTTGGTTCTCTCCTTCAACACTCTCATTCTCTCATACACTTTTTCACACTTGAGAATTCTCATAGCACTTTAGCATTCACTTGGATTTGGAGAAATAAAACAAGGAAGTGCAAGGAGACAATTGGATCAGTAGCTACAACAAGATTACTTTGCAAGTAACAGGTTGCATGTGTGATTTCTTTGTTGGTTTTTGGATGCATGGTATATGCATGTGGTTCCTTGGTATTGTGTTGTCATTAGCATGGATGTTTTCCTCGATTGACAATGGTTTTAGCCTTTCCTTGCCATTTCCTGGATATCCATGGTGTACTGGGTTCCCCATTTGGTTTTTCTGATTGGTTCTCAGGTTTCCTATGGTTGTGGGTTGGAACAAATTATTTAGAGCCCTAAAATAGCTTGGTTTCCCTAGTGGTTGTGGGTTGAATACTAGTCTTTGGAGCCTGTGGGTTGGTGCAAATGCTTTGAAGCCCTAAAACGTCCCAGGTTCCCTAGAGGTTGTGGGTTGAGATACTAGTTCCTATAGCTCTTAACAGTTTGGAAAGAGACTTGTCTGGTTGATGTTGGTGATATAGGTGAGATCACTGTGCTTGAGGTTTGAGGTGGTTTGGCTTCTGGAATCCCTCGTTGGCTCTATTTTGGTTTAACCTTTATGATCCCACATGCATGCTTGGAATATGGCGCGGGGGTCATTAGAGAAATTTTGAGGTCTAAAATGGGCCTCAAAACAAAAATGTACAACCAAAATCAACTTTATAATAACTACTAGGATTCAAGATGATGATTTCAACCATAGGGGATGATTCACCATTTTTGGAGTAAAGAAGTAAAAAGATTAAAAAAATAAAAATAAATAAAAGGTACTTTTCAACTCGTATTTTCAACTTATCTCCCTATGATTTTACTAAAATTTTGTGTGGGATCACTCGTTGGATGTAAAATTTAATTTCTCATCCAATGAGTACCCATGTTGCATACCTTTGATGGGCCCTACTACATGAAAAATGAGAAATACATGAACTACGTGATTGCAAAGATGTTTTTACATGTATTTCTCATTTTTCGTGTAGTAGGGTCCATCAAAAGTATGCAACATGGGTACTCCTTGGATGAAGAATTAAATTATGCATCCAATGAGTTCTCCCACTTGAAATTTGAGTAAAACCATAGGGAGATAAGTTGAAAATTTGATGATGTAATCTAATCTTAGTTTATTATCTCCACTATTATTTTATAATATTCCTTAGGAGGCCCATTTTAGACCTCAAAATTTCTCTAATGGATTGGTTGAAAGAGATATTTGGTTCATACCAATCTATGGTCGGGTGGTACATGGAATTCCTTGACTTGGTTGGCATTTTCATATGGTAATATAATTTATTTTCCTATTGTGATCTATGAGCACTTGCACTGGTTATATGGTGATCTTATGGTTGATTTGTTATAATTCCTATTCTGATTAAATGTTGGTTATATGCATGGTTTTATGATGCTCTCTAGCTATGGATCTCATTCATGATTTGATGAGTTAATGTATGGTTGATGAATGCATGAGCTAACAAGTGTTACTGCAACTAGATAGAGAGTACATAGAGCCTTCTTGGTGATTCTCATATGAAGTTCAAAAGTTTATGATTAGATATGCATTCATGACCCGTTGCTTCTATGTTTATCATGTGTTTGACGAAATGATTATATTGCATTAGGCATGTCTAGGTCAAGATCTTGCTCAAGATCTGATTTTCTAGCATTGTTATCATTATTGTCATGATTCTATAAAGTTAGAGGCAGTTCTAGGTAGTGGTCTGGAGGCTAGCCTGAAAAAGTGGCATAGATCTCGGAACCGCACACACTAAACTGAGGAATTTGGGTCAAAACTTCATGCAGGTAGGCTTATGGGTGCAGTTGGAGCCTCATAACTGCATGCACAGTGTGTCAAGGGTGTGGTTGGGGAGTAAACCTAGTGAAAAAGTGTTCCATCTCAGGGATTGATCACCTGGGGTGGTTGGTAGGCTCCTGAGTGATCTATAGCCTTTAAGGGAAGTCAATTTACTTATGATTTATAGGCCCCTCTTCCATAACTAGAACTTGGAGGTCGGTTCATATCATTGTGACACTCAATTCATGTTTACCTTGAAGATCTTGTAACAATGGGTAGATGTGGGAGGGGTAGTTACAAAGCCACTGGAAATTGTAATCATTGCTCCCAACCAAGGAGTTTTGTGAAAAGTTGAGAAAAATAATGGAAAAACTGGGTAGTTAAGTGTCTTGTATCACACTTATCCCAGAAAATTGTAATTATTTTATATTTCATTTATTTTATTTGTGCATCATCCGATAGGTTGGCATGATCAAATGCTTACCATCATCTGCAAAATGCAATTTTGTTATTTATTTTCAGGTTGAATAAAATTATGATGTTTCCTTTGGAAAAAAGGGGATATAATGATAAATTCAAATCTTGTAATCATCAAGGGAAAGTGTATATATATAATAATAATAATAATAATAATAAATTATTCCAAAGATAATAGTATTCATCTAATGAAAGTGATGAATGTATGTCTAGTGATGAAAGAGGAAAAGTCTTATTCATAACTATGAATAATCAAGATACTGGAAAAAAAGATCTAAGAGAAAACACAAATTGTGATCAAGAACTGGTCAATCACCTAAAAATTGAACTAGAATAAACTATGATGTAGGAGCATCAAGACCTTTTTCTCCATCTGTAAATATGGGGTGTGATAATGTTAATCTGTAAATATGGGGTGTGATGATTTTTAATATTTTATTAATTAATTTTAATTAAATAGGAGAAGGTGAGGATTTATGTAAATATCCTTTTATTAATAAAAGGATATGAGGAAATTTAATGAATTGAAGGATTTTAGGGATAAAAACCTATCCTTTAGGGATGTTGAGAGATTTAGGGGTTGTTGAGGATTTTAAGGGATTGAGCATTTAATTTAATGATTTTAAATAGGAAGGGATTTGGAGAGAAAATTAGATAGAATAGGAGGGGAGAGCAGAGAAGGAGATAGAGTGTGAGAGGTTTTCTGGAAAGCCTTCGGGCAGTTTGTAAAGGGCCATAAATCCTGCTTACCTGGCCAACACTGTTTGTAAGTAAACTGTTTTGTTTTTAATGGTATATGCATGTATCTTATGGTTTGATGGCGATGTGTATTAAGATGTTACAGTGTTAATGAATATAGTTTAAAATCGCTGTAAAAGTTTGAAACTTCCGCCACTTCCACATGACACAGCTGTTGGTAGTTGATATATTCAATTCATGTGTTAATACCCTGCATGTGTGGATATGTCTAAACCTGTGGGCGCCATCGTGCACAGGAGTTATGTCTTTGTTTTGATTTGCTCATGTACATATAAAACTGTGTATTCATACCTTGGGCGACGGTGGTGTGAGATAGATGTCTTTCGGTTTCAGTTTAAAATCATAGTCCTTGAATTATTATTATGATGCGTTCTGTGCAGTAACGGATGTGTGACTATGTTATAAATAATTGGGGAAAACGCAGTGAGGTTTATTGTATGACAACGAAACTATCGCTGTGGGGTTGCTTTAATAAGCCTATATATTGAAATTGCTTGTCAGTGGGTTTATCAACAGCCTTCCGAGCACCGTCTTTCAGTTTAAAGTCCATTTAACTGCGGCCTTCCGAAGCGTTGTCTTTCAATTTCAATCCCATCTTATGAAATTGTTCCGGACATGGGAGTTTATAACATCGATTAGCTTCTAGTTCACTGTGTGTTATCAAAACCAACCCGCGCCATATAGTTCCAGATTGTGAATGCGTTTTTGCACTGAGGACGGAATATATATATATGGCATTTTTTTTATTCAATTGAATACAGGACTGCGCCATTAAATTGTGAGTTGTGATTCTTCAGGCGGATAGGGGCAGAGCCATATGCGCGTGGATGCTGTTGGTTACAATCCTATGTGTGAGAAGGTTGAAATGATGTGTATATAACAGTAGATCAGTGCCTGTGCGCAGGGAAATTAGGAGGCCGAGGGCCTTACCATCGCTGTAATGAGTATCTCTACCCTATTTTGTCAAAGAGCGTGTTGATGCATCACGTATAATTGGCTTGGCGTTGATTCTAATACAATTGCCATAGCAAAGAATTTCTGAGCATTGAGTTGTGCATTCCAAAGATGGAGAGAAGGCATTTTATAAATTGTGTGGACAGCGTGGTTCCTGTGCGCTCCAGTTTTAGCTGAGCTGCCAGATTGTTAAAGATGGAAGGGTGCAGTAAAGCCATGGACCGAATCCTAAATGAAATGATTAAATTGCATTCTGATATGATGGGCGAATTTGACTGAGGTTGTTGATTTGAGGCACATGCTTTACATGCATGAGTGAGAAGAAAGATCCTGGATTGCAGGCTAGCTGAACCCTGCATCAAGTGGTATCAGAGCCTGGCTCTGTTGAAATGTTTATTTTCTGAATGATGTCAAGAAGGTTTTTTTTTAATTGAATATATTTTTTGAATGTGTAAGTAGCAGATGTGCATGCAGGCAAGGGAGGTCAGATTCTAATTTGACAGTGAAAGCAAACGAAAAGACAAGATCAGACTGAGATCTTGAAGGTAAGGTGATCTGGGTTTATTTGAATTTGAAGATTGTAGTCTTTGCATTAAAGCAGAAGTATTTTTGCAACTCCCAAAAAGGAAAATCCATAGAAGACATGTTTAAAATTGCTAACAAAAAACTGGTGAAAGCATAGGTGTGGCAGAACCTTGAGGAAATCCAATAGAGATTGGATAAGGAAGACAGCTGTGAACAGGCAGATGAGTTGAAGCCAGGAAGAGCAAAGAAAAGTGCTCAAAGGAGGTTTTGGAGATAGAGAACCAATTTCTTGCCAAAAGACTGAGTGAGGAGGGCTTGGTGAGGTAAGTGGCGGCAAGATAGGACTTGCTGCTGAAGAGGCTTTAGTACAACTCATAGAGATGGAAAGGATGATGACTAGTGACAGTCGTCACAAAGGTTCTGAAATCAACCACAGTAGAGGACAAAAGGAGAAGGATGCCAAGGCAATTGGCATACAGAGACAGTTAACCAAAGAGGAATATGAGAGGGAGAAGGCTGAGATAGCAGTTCAGCTTGAGGTGTTAATGGAGATGTTGCAGAGAAATAAGGAAGACCAGAAGCGTGGTTATGTCATGAGAAAGAAGTTAAGGTGGCAGAGACTACAAGAGAAGTGGAATCATTAGGTAAATTTGTAGTTGATAAAGGAAATAAGGGAACTTGAACAAGTTCTTGATGCCAGACAGAGGATAGAGAAGCTCGAAACAGTTGAGCTACAGCAAAAGGAAGATGCTGAAGAAGATGTTGAAGTTTCGTTATGTTACCCAGAGAGTGGACCACTACTTTTTGAAAGTGATGAAGAGCTAGAGGAGTTGAATCATATGAATGATTCAAAGCAGCCCGAAGATTTGATGACTGAAGCATCAAACAAGACCGTAAGGTCTTGTGATTTTAAAACTAATGATTTGTGTGTGATTGCAGGTTTAGAAGAAGTTGCAGGTGATGAGCAAAGGAATGTTGCAGAGGGAAAGGAAGATTGGGAGGCCGCAACATTCATAGTGACAGCTAGAGCAACAAGTGAGGAGCAAGCAAGAACAAGAATTCAGCAATCAAGGGATGGAAACAATCAGCAAATAGAGGACATACTGGACAGAGAAATTGAGTTGATAAGGAGGTTGATGATAAAGACATCCCAGAGAAAGACAGCTGAAAGAAAGAAAAAGAGCGACAACAAGAGAATGACAGCGAAAGATTGCAAGAGCAGAGCAAGTGGAGCACTACAGCACAAAATATGGAAACCTTGAAGACAACAGCAGATGACAACAGCAGTGAAGCAATCAACAAACAAGAAAGGATTACAAAATAAAATTTGGGATCCAGGAGGAGACTTATGACCAGGTGGTCATGAATTTTTTTACATGGGGAGTCTGATGCAGGAGCATCAAGACCTTTTTCTCCATCTGTAAATATGGGGTGTGATAATGTTAATCTGTAAATATGGGGTGTGATGATTTTTAATATTTTATTAATTAATTTGAATTAAATAGGAGAAGGTGAGGATTATGTAAATATCCTTTTATTAATAAAAGGATATGAGGAAATTTAATGAATTGAAGGATTTTAGGGATAAAAACCTATCCTTTAGGGATGTTGAGAGATTTAGGGGTTGTTGAGGATTTTAAGGGATTGAGCATTTAATTTAATGATTTTAAATAGGAAGGGATTTGGAGAGAAAATTAGATAGAATAGGAAGGGAGAGCAGAGAAGGAGATAGAGTGTGAGAGGTTTTCTGGAAAGCCTTCGGGCAGTTTGTAAAGGGCCATAAATCCTGCTTACCTGGCCAACACCATTTGTAAGTAAACTATTTTGTTTTTAATGGTATATGCATGTATCTTATGGTTTGATGGCGATGTGTATTAAGATGTTCGATGTTACAGTGTTAATGAATATAGTTTAAAATCGCTGTAAAAGTTTGAAACTTCCGCCACTTCCACATGACACAGCTGTTGGTAGTTGATATATTCAATTCATGTGTTAATACACTGCACGTGTGGATATGTCTAAACCTGTGGGCGCCATCGTGCACAGGAGTTATGTCTTTGTTTCGATTTGCTCATGTACATATAAAACTGTGTATTCATACCTTGGGCAACGGTGGTGTGAGACAGATGTCTTTCGGTTTCAGTTTAAAAACACAGTCCTTGAATTATTATTATGATGCGTTCTGTGCAGTAACAGATGTGTGACTATGTTATAAAGAATTGGGGAAAACGCAGTGAGGTTTATTGTATGACAGCGGAACTATCGCTGTGGGGTTGCTTTAATAAGCCTATATATTGAAATTGCTTGTCAGCGGGTTTATCAACAGCCTTCCGAGCACCGTCTTTCAGTTTAAAGTCCATTTAACTGCGGCCTTCCGAAGCGTTGTCTTTCAATTTCAATTCCATCTTATGAAATTTTTCTGGACATGGGAGTTTATAACAGCGATTAGCTTCTAGTTCACTGTGCGTTATCAAAACCAACCCGCGCCATATAGTTCCAGATTGTGAATGCGTTTTTGCACTGAGGACGGAATATATATATGTGGCATTTTTTTTATTCAATTGAATACAAGATTGCGCCATTAAATTGTGAGTTGTGATTCTTCAGGCGGATAGGGGCAGAGCCATATGCGCGTGGATGCTGTTGGTTACAATCCTGTGTGTGAGAAGGTTGAAATGATGTGTATATAACAGTAGATCAGTACCTGTGCGCAGGGAAATTAGGAGGCCGAGGGCCTTACCATCGCTGTAATGAGTATCTCTACCCTATTTTGTCAAAGAGCGTGTTGATGCATCACGTATAATTGGCTTGGCGTTGATTCTAATACAATTGCCATAGCAAATCATTTCTGAGCATTGAGTTGTGCATTCCAAAGATGGAGAGAAGGCAGTTTATAAATTGTGTGGACAGCGTGGTTCCTGTGCGCTCCAGTTTTAGCTGAGCTGCCAGATTGTTAAAGATGGAAGGGTGCAGTAAAGCCATGGACCGAATCCTGAATGAAATGATTAAATTGTATTCTGATATGATGGGGGAATTTCACTGAGGTTGTTGATTTGAGGCACATGCTTTACATGCATGAGTGAGAAGAAAGATCCTGGATTGCAGGCTAGCTGAACCCTGCATCAAACTAAAAGAATAAAAGAGATATTGAAAAGTCAACTAAGAGAAAAGGAATAACATTACGAGAAGTTAGAATTTGAAGTTGTTTCCTTAAGAAAGGAACTAGAGAAAGCAATTATTCATATAAACCAAAGTTTAAAATTTGTAATAGAAACTAAAACATTATAACATATTCTTAGCTCCCAGAGGTCTCATTTAGTCAAGACATGTATTGGTTATAAAGGGAATCATGAGAACCCGAAGGATCAAGCACAACAACATCATAAAGGAATGAAAAGAGGAACCTAACAAATTTTCTAATGTAATCAAGGACACTATCAACAATGAAAGAAGCATCAAGAATGAAGTTACAATTTAGAAAAAACATATCTATTAGCAACCTCAGAAATAGAGTGAAGGCACAGTAGAGACCTGAATCTGCCTTTAATCAAAACAATATCAGAATATATATTTCCTCAAGGAGGTTCTTCTCTAGTATGTACCAAAATCTATTCTTGGGTTATTGTTATTCCTGTAACAATATTGATCATAATGTAATAAATTCTAGAGTTGATCATATGAGAAATAAAAATAAATTATCCTATGAGAATTCAAGAATGAATATGTGAAGAGAAATCCTAAAAGTATGAACGAAAATGTAGTTAGAAATTATAACCCATTTTATCCTCTATTAGATTAAATTAAATGTTATAAGTGTTTTAATTATGGGCACAAATCACAAGATTATAGAAACAACTTAAGCATGCCTATGAATCAAGACATGAAAGAAGGCATGCTCAAGTATAAGAACAATACTAAAAAGTATGGAAAAAGGAAAAAAGAGAAGCAGGAAGAATGTGGCATTGCACTGTATGCTCAAAACCAAGAAAGAAAATGGTATGTTGATAATGGATGCTCAAGACACATGATAGTAGATCAAAGTAAATTTCTTAATCTAAAATAAGAATTTTGAGGCAAAGTAATACTTGGAAATAATACATAAATAAGGATACTTTGAAAAGGCGCATTCATATTGATAATGGAAAAACTAAAGCTTAGAATGTCTTGTATGTTGAACGTATAAATCACAATGTCCTAAGTGTTGGTAAAATGTGTGATCAAGGATATTATCTCACGTTTCACTCTAAAGGGTGTGAGATAAGAAAACCACAAACATGGAAACTATTAGCAAAGGCAAATAGGAATTCAAGAAATGTGTATATTCTTGGAGTAAAAGGGGAAAAGTATGGATAAAATGGATGATAGTTGGTCATGGAATAGAAGGATGGGTCATGTCATCTTTGAAAATCTAATAAAAATAAGTAGAGTGTAAGCAATAAAAGACATGTGAAAATTTCCCATGGAAGGTAGCTCGATTGGTCATGCCACGTTATGAAGTATTATGTAAAGCATGAAATCAAGGTTCAAATCCATTGTGGATAAAACCAACAAAAAAAAGAGATATGTAAAAATTATTAAAACCATATAATACTATCTGTAAACCATGTCAACATGGGAAGTAGACCAGGGTTTTCCTCATAACAAAATAGTACTCCACATCCAAGTCATTGCAACTCATTCGTACAGATCTCTATGAACCAACCAAGACAAAATCTAAAATGTTAGAGATATTTTATTTTTTCTATTGATGATTACGCAAGAATGGCATGGGTTACATTTCTTAGCGAAAAAATTGAGGCTTTTGAGAGATTTAAAACCTTAAGGCTCTTGTTGAATATGAGACTAATATGAAAATCAAATATTTGGGATCAGAAAGAGGAGGTGAATTTACCTTAATGAATTTAATGAAATTTGTGAAAATCATGGAATTAGAAGACAATTATCTATTGCAAGGACCCCAAATCAAAATTGAGTTATTGAAAGAAAGAATAAAATAGTGTAATAAATGGAAAGAACAATCATTCAATGAAGCCAATCTACCAGATAAATTTTGGGGAGAAGTATTCTACACAACTATCTACATTTTGAATAAAGCACAAGTCAGAGTAAACAACACAAAGACGCCCTATGAAATAAGGAAAGATAGGTAAACTACAATCAAACATTTCAATGTATTTGGAAGCAAGTGTTACATAAATATAAATGAAGACCCAGGAAAATTTGACTCAATAACACATGATAGAATTTTGCTTGGTATGCATACAGAAGAAAGGCCTACAAATGTTACAATAGAAGACTACACAAAGTAGTTGAAATCATTGATGTAAGAGTAGATAAAGTGTTACCTCAAGTACAGGAAAATTAAGACCAAGAATAAGAAGAAGAAAAGGATCACGAAGAGAAAGAGGAAGAAGTAGAGAGAGAGACAGAGTCACTACATCCAAAAACTTCATCCAAGTATGTTCAAAAGAATCATCTAGATAGTCAAATACTTGGAAATAAATAATTTGGAGTTCAAAGTAGAAGAAAACTCATAGGTACATCGAGCCATGCAAATATTTCAATACTATCCATGATAAACCTCCAAAAAATTTCACAAGCTAGTCAATATGGGCATGGATCAATGCCATGAATGAAGAACTATACCAAATTGAAAAGAATAAGACATGGGAAATTGTGCCAAGACCCAAGGAAAAAACTATGACTAGATATAAGTGGGTTTTTAGGAATAAATTGAGTGAAGATGCACAGGTATTCAAGAACAATGTCATACTAGTATGTAAAGGGTATGCACAAGTTGAGGGTGTCAAGTTTGATGAAACCTTTAAAAAAAAATTGGACTTGAAGCCATAAGAACATTTATGGATTTTGCATGCTTCAAAATATTTAAATTTTATCATGTGGATTTCAAATCAGCATTCCTAAATGGAGACCTACAAAAATAAGAGTATATTGAGTAGCTAGGGGGATTCCAACTGCTAGAAGACAAAGACCATGCGTGCAAATTAGACAAAACCCTTTATGGGTTTAAACATGCACCTAGGGCTTGGTACTCAACGTTCGATAAATACTTGCAGTAGCAAGGCTTTAAGAAAGGGAAATAGATTCATCAATCAACAAAAAGAAATTTTATTTCTCAAACTAGATATCTTAAAGAAATATTGAGGGAATTTGGCATGGAGAACTGTTGCAATGTTTTTGGAGCACAAGTGTACCAAAAAACACCCCCTTAGCAGTGGATTATTACCTGTAAAGGATCATAGTCAAAATTGGTGTTTTTAGTGGACATGCTTAAATAAACACAACATTGTAAATAGTGGAATCAATGCATACATAAACATAAACGTAAACAAAGAGGTGCATAAACAAAACAATGCTCAAATGGAGAAAGCACATCAATGATATATGGAGAAATATCCCTTTATTGATTGTTGGTGGTAAAGGTTGAATAGAATTAGAATCTTAGACACTTGAAGAAAATTATTTGAACTAGGGAGCTCAAAAATCCTTAGCAAGGGGGTTTTTTTTCCTCAATCTCTTTGCAAGTTTCTCCTCTCTCTCAAAGAAGTGTGAATACTCTCCAAAGGGTGGATTCCTCTTCACTCACTAAGATGTTGGGTTTCTTAGAACAAATTTGGCCAACATGCTAGTGCTCTTCACTTCCTTGGTTTCAACAATGGAATGGTGGTTTTCTCAAACAACAATTTGGCCAGCATAACAATGTCTCTTGTTTTGTCTCTCCTATGGCCTGTTTATATAGAGTTTTTTGAATCCCTCTTCCCTCCCTTGGTTCATGTACGATAAAGACACATGAGTAGGACAAGGGGATTCCATTAAGGGTTGCACTTCTTCAAGGTGACTTGAATTTGGTTGTACCAGGCCGATCTCATGTCAGAAATTCAGCTCCAAGTGAGGAGAGTGGTCTCGGACTGTTGAGTCATCTTTTTTCCAACCGCGCGGATTTTGGAGGATATTCCTCGCATGCTCATTTATCAAAGAAATATACGCACAGACTTAATTGATTTTCTTTTTAAAATTTGGGCCTTAGGAGAACTTTTGGTTTTTGAATCTTCCTAATCTATTTGGCTGGAAAAATGTCCACATGTGCATTCTACTGGACACTTTTAATGTCTTATGGATCGTCCTAGCATGTGTAGGATTTTTCTGTGTTAACAGTTGCCCCCTAATGTATGAGGTTAGGAGCAAATGTATAGATGAAATACATCATGTGTTCATTTCTTTTGGAGAGTCTTATTAACTTTTCAAGAGAGAGGATAGCTTGTTGTGAAGATGAGTAGAGAAAAACCCCTTGACTGAGTATGAATGATACCTATGCTCTGGTGAAAAAACTATAATAATGGTGTGTCTATACAAGGAGGGCATGTCCCATGCTTGTTATTATGGCTAATCAGAACTGGTTAAAATCAGACAACAATTGATTGTGTCCATTCAACGTCGTGGTTGTTGATGTGCTAATAGCTAACGATGAAAAGTGTTGACGCCCTCAGGGGCACTTTCTAGTCAAATAGGCGAAATATTATTGTCCTATGCATATCTTGGTGAAGCACTTTGTTGATGGGTGTTGTGGTATGCATAGGTATTTGGCGGAAGGTACCTTCCCCGTATCCTAATATAAGCACTCTTGAATGAGGTGCTTAGCGATGTGGGGGTCTTCGACTAAGTGAATGAACTACAACAGTGACTAAGTACGGCACCACCTTGATCCGGATTTAAACAGGAACGCAACAAATTACAGAGATAACCATATACACAAATATGCAGCGGAAATAATACTTCATTTCATTAATGGAAAATACTGAAATATGCTTACAATCAGAAATGGAAATAAACTAGCTAGGGCGATGGTAGCTATCTCTGAGAAGAGATGTGTGGGCTACATGCCTCTGAACTGACTTACAATGAGGCTCGAAGGCCTATTTATTGTTGAGAAACAATGAAAAACCCTTAACATTCCAAAACCTAACCCTAGGAGATGAAACGCCAAACTGTGGGCCCCGTTTGGGGGTAAGTTGGTACATCAACTTCCCGGGGTCGTAACTTTAGCATATGATCTCCGTTTGACGCGTACAATAGCTCATTAGAAAGATCTATTCGAGCACTATCATTGTTGGAACGGCAACACCGGTCCATGTTCCATGGACCCGTGTTGCCCCTGGGATCCCAAAAAACGTCGTTTAGGGCCTCAAAACGGCTCCGGAAGTTCAGGACCCGAAAAACTGCTAAAAATAGTAAGTTGTGCTACAATTAAGGAAACTGAAAATGCTGAGAAAGACAATGGTGGGGGGCCATGTGGACTTGGCAGGTGGCCACCAATATCCACCTGGATCATTCCTCCCCCCTTAGGAAGCAATGGTCCCCATTGCGTTGAGCTCCCCCATGAGATGAGGAAACTTCTGCTGAACCTGTTCCCTGGTGAACCACTTGCCCTGCTGAAGGAGTTGGCCTGCTTTGACAACTCGGTACAGTTGGATATTCTTTTGGCGGGTGTTCTTGATCTGTGTGTCCATGATCCGATCAGTTGCAGCT
>APFE031341845.1:297082-307221 GCA_000404065.3 Pinus taeda
GTTTGGTTGCAGAGATTGTGTTCAAGTATGGGGTTAGTACAAGGAGCTATAAGGATAGATTGTGATAGCCAAAGTGCAATTTTCTTGACAAAGAACCCTGCTTATCATTCAAAGACAAAGCACATTGATGTTCAATATCACTTTGTGAGGGATATGATAGAAGACAAAAAGGTGTTGTTGGTAAAGATGGACACTTTGAAGAATACTGCAGATGCATTGAAAAAATCTATGAGCTCTGAGAAGTTCTCTTGGTGTAGAGAAACAATGGGCATTGCAGGGCTAGATAAATGACTAATCTCTCCTGTAGCCCCCTGTGGAAAGAAAACAACAAGTGGGAGAATGTTGGGTTGTGTTATATTTTTTCCACAACTAGCTCCCCTAGTTAAACCGGGGGGTTAGAGGGGGGGCGGAGCCCCCCCCTTCGTTGTGCCAAATGCGTAGCAGGGGGTCACATGGGGGGGTTTGAGGGGGGTGGTTAGCCCCCCTCTACAAGGTCTGGGGTAGCGCCCCAGGGAAAAAAAAATTGGACCCTATATTAGGTGGGTGGACCTACCTATGGTTTTCACACATGGGTTTGGGCGCGATGGTTTTCGATCCATGTTATTGGATGCTTCGGCATGTATATATATATGTATTGTAACATTGAAAGGAACATAATGAAAATCAAGCTGGTAGTCCTGGTTTTGGGATTCAGGGGAAAATATCTGTGTATATGTGTTTTATGTGTTATGCTCTCGCATTGTTTATTTTATGTGTTTTAGAATTCGTATGCAAGTAATTTTTGTATGGGGTTAAAACCTACAACCTGGGGACCATCAGGTATATTCTTGTTATTTTTGCATTCGTATATATGTGTGTGTGTGTGTGTGTGTGTGTGTGTTTGTTATTTCATGTATTTATGATTTACAATGATATTGACACTATGCTTTGTTTACTTGTAGATGCGGGTCCGCGGGGACGTCCATTGGCCTATTTGGTTGGCCATGTTCCGAGGCACATGGGCGTTGTGGGGCACACACCTGTTCCTCAGAGACCCCAGGTGCCAAGGCCACCGCCTGCACCTCAGGATGGCTCAGAGCAACTGGCGCAATGACCTCAGATTGAGATTGGCGGGCCCTTTAGAGAGAGGGGAATATGGATACAAAGAGACTAGTCACGCGAGCTGAGGAGGCTGAGGTGTGACGAGATGTTGTTGAGGTAGAGATATAGTGATACTGTGACTCCTAGATATGATTAGATACCTTGATCGAAGGTGTTCCCTTTGAGGGATGGGCTCACCTTCCAGAGGTTGTGGTTGAGATGAGGATGTCCCAGGAGCAAGAGCATCGGCTAACTTTGTGACGTATTTCTATGGTGGTGGCTATAACAAGTCCCATATTAGCTCATGATGCGGCGATTGGACCACCAGGGACCTAGGGAGGTTGGCTATGTAACCTTTTTTTGGTCGAGATGATGTATGTGCCAGGGCAAGCATCCATTTATGAGGATGCTCCCCTGTATTTTTGTTGACTTATCCTTCCTGGTCATGGGCCAATGATTTTTGGTACTCATAATATATATATATATATATATATATATATATATATATATATATATATATATATATATTATATATATATATATATATATATATATATATATATTGATGTATATACGAGGCTATTTTTGGCATCTCTCATGATTTAATACATGTGTCCATACTTCTTGGTGTATTTATGTATTTATGTTTCTAGATGTATCTTGTGATGATGTTTTTATATATATTCATGTTTATATATGTGTGGTGCATGCCAATAAAGGATTTTATTTACGATGTGATCAGTTATATTATTTTGATCTCTAGGTATATGTGTAAATGTGATTTGATCAAAATTTCTAGCTAACCTTTGTGCATGCATATACTTGCAAAAAAGACATGGATCACAAACTTGGAACGCCCTATTTAACTAGGATATTATGAGCTGGGAATCAAGGAATACATGCAGGTGACGGAGACCTAGGTGCTCGGCATCGGCCAAGAGGCCTATGACGGCATCATAAACTACTTTTGATGGTGGCTGACCCAATACAAAGTCCATTGAAGATACGAGGTGTCCGGTCAGGAGAGTATATGGCCCATGTTGTTGTTGGGATATTTTGCGACCATTGAGTTGCACCATTAGTGAACCTTAGTGATAAGCTGGTAGAAGATCCATCTATTGACATGATATGAGAGAGCGATTTTTAAAATACATCCATGATGAGGTGATCATCATAAACAATAAGTAATTGTACATACATTCTTACTCTAACATTTTATGGATGAAGTTTTTTGAGGTAGAGACCATTGATGGGATTTTTTAGGCAAGTCTGGTTAGGCTCTGACAATATGTATGCCCCCTTGCAGAGGAAATGCTTGATGATGTATGGGCCCTACCAAATGGTTTCAAATTTTCCAAGTCTTATTGCTTCTTAGGCAACATCGTAACAGAGGACTAACTCTCCCTCGATGAATGTCCGAGAGGTGATGTTGCGGTCGAATGAGGCCTTGACCCTGTTCTTGTGAGCTTCATTGTTCTGAAGGGATTCTCGTCGACGTTCGTCGTTGAGGTCTTGCCGCACTAATATTTGTTCCAAATGTTTGGTGTCTTCTAGAAGCTCGATGGCTAAGTGTAGCATGGGGATCTCGCACTCAATAGGAAGTATTTCTTTTATACCATATGTGAGTTGGAAGGGTGTGAACCCTGTGGATGCTTTTACAGCAGTGCGGTAAACCCACAGGGATGATAACACCATGTAGTGCCATTTAGTTTTTTGAGTGTTCACCATATGCTGTAAAATGGTTTTGAGGACCTTGTTGACGGCTTCTACTTGCCCATTGGATTGGGGGTAGTATGGAGATGCAAACTCATGAGAGAAACCAAGGTGTTGGGACATTTCTTGAAAGATTTCATTTTTGAAATGTTTACCATGGTCTAACACGAATTTTTTGGGAAATCGAATCGCGTTATGACGTGGTTAAAGAAAAACTGTGAAGTGGTTTTAGTAGTGTTATTTTATGCAGGCATTGCTTCTGCCCATTTGGTAAACTAGTCCAAGGCTACTACAATGTACTTGTGGTTCCCAAACAATGGGGGGTTACAAGTCATAAACTCGATACCCCAATTGCAGAAAGGGTCAGCCACTATAACTTGATGTAAGGGGGAATGTGATGCACATGCCTTATGAGCGTATTTTGGGCATCACTCACATCTTTTGACTGCTTGTCTACAATCATGGAAGAGGGTGGGCCAAAAATAACCAGCGTAGAGGATCTTTTTGGTAGTGGCCATCCCAGATAGATGGTTTCCACATGCCACGCAATAATAGTCATTTAAGGTTTTCTCATCTTGTTGATGATCAAGAAATCGACGTAGGATGGTGTCGATGCCTCGCCGATAGAGGACATTTCCTAATAGGAGGTAATGGGGGGCTTGTTGACATATGCATCTCTGATCATCATGCATAAGATAAGGTTTGAAATTTTGAGTTCGTAAAAAGAGAAGGATATCGTCGTACCAGGGATCATCCATGGACACCAAAATAGATGTTTGTCGGGAAGGGCCTCATGAACCGGAGATCCCTGATTATTTGTTGGGAGACCTATGATGAATTCATCTAATATGAGTGTTTTTTTTTCTCTTGGGGGTGGTAAATTGAAGATCAAACTCTTGTATAATAACCACCCATCGGGCATACTTGTGGTTCATCATATGACAAGTGAGCAAGTATCGTATGGGGTTGATGGTTGCTACCACCTTAGTGGTTCAAAGGATGATGTAATGTCAAAGTTTTTGTACAGCATGTATGAGGGCTAGGGATATTTTTTCTTCGAGCTCATACATTAATGCAGGTCCAGATAAGTTTTTGCTTATGTAATAAATTACATGCTCCTTATTGTTTGGTCCATCTTGGACTAATACCCTAGCTATGGCTATTTCTGAGGCTGACAAGTATAGGGTATAATCTTTGTTATGGTCAGGGGGGCTAATCAAAGGTGCTTGGGATAAGGTATCTTTCAAAGTGTCGAATGATTTTTGTGCTTTATCATCCCATTGGAAAGGGATGTCTCGACGAAGGAGGCACAAGAAACCTTGCGTGCAAGTGGCGTAATCCAGTACAAAGTGACGTAAGAAGTTGGCCTTGCCCTGTAAGCTTTGTAACTGTTTTAACGTTTTCGGTGGAGATACCTCTTTGATGGCTTGGAATTTTAGGGGGTCTACTCTAATCCCTTGTTGGGAAACAATAAATCCTAGAAGTCTTCCAGCGTTGACACAAAATACACACTTGAGAGTGTTCAAGCGTAGGTTATATGGCGACATATTTGGAGCACCAAGCAGAGGTCTCCTCAATGGTTGGCATGGTTCTTGGACCGTACTATGAGATCATCTAGATATGCTAGGATGAGGTGAGCTAGATCATGGAAGATATACTTCATGGCTAGTTGGAAAGTGACGCCGGCATTTTTAAGATCAAAGGACATGACTTGGTATGTGAATGTCCCCCAAGGGGTAGTGAAGGATGTTTTTTACTGATCTATATGAAGGATCTAAATTTGGATGTACCCAGAGAACCCATCCATAAATTATAACGCCTCATAATTGGTGCAAGCATCCATGACTTGATCGATGAATGGTGTTGGGTAATTATCTTTAGGGAATGCTTTGTTTAGATCCCTAAAATTAGTACAAACACAAATGGTGCCCTGTTTTTTCATGATGGGTACAGGTTTGGAAACCTAAGATGTGTAATCAATTGGGTAGATAAATCTAGCTTTGTGAAGTTTATCAATTTCTTGCTTAATTGTTGTTGCCTTAGAGGGATGCAATTGACGTTGTTTTTGGCAGACAAGATGGGAATCCAACCATGCGTCAATATGATGTTCCACTATGTTGGGACTAAGTTCTGGCATCTCTGAGTAGTCCCATGCAAAATATCTCTATATTCTTGGAATAGGGATGTGTATGCTACTATTTCTTTGAGGTATCATGTTGCCCCCAGGGAGATTTCCTCGATTTTGCTAGGATTTTTTGAAATATTTACCTTAATGGTAGGTGAAATATTGGACATGTTCCCTTTGTCAAATGCATCAGGTGTTGGGATGGGGTTTTTGAACCAATCTACTTTTCCTGGGGGGATAAAGTTTTTTCTTTCAATGATGCAAATGTCATGGGTTTTCTTGCTGCTAGGGGCAAAATTATTTTCAAGTAGAAAAACAAACGATGGTTCATGGCGTCCCAAGGAAATTCGAGTTCCGTCATCACCTCATCTGAGTGGAAAATATTATCCAAGGTTGACTGGAAGTGGGCCAAGTATTGAGATGTAAACTTGGTTGTGCTAGTGGACAAGCATGAATATGACTTGTCGGTTGAAGTTATAGAACCTAGAGAGGTTGACAAGGTGCAGATTAGATGGTTTTGCACATCGGGGTTGCTACCACTGTTGAGGTGGAATTTGTGATCTAGACACCAAAAAATGATGAGAATACTACACGAGTCACGGTTCGACGAGGAAATAAATCGTATATGATGTTGTGTCGTCAACATTGGGTGGTGGAAAAATATCAAGTATAGGTGGTTGTGGATTTTTTGGAGGAATCTCTTGCTCTCTTACTGGTGTATGGGGAGAAACAGAGGCTTCTTCCATGGGATGCTGGTGTTGAATCCCAAGTTGTTGAAATGTGTGTAACATAGAGCAGGATTCATTGGTATGAGTAGTATCAGTACATATTTCACATACTGGTCTCATGGCATTGGGTGTTGATGCTTGGTTATCACATGGAAGGTCTTATCTGTTTTGGTGGTGTTGAAGGGGGATAATATAATAAGGGTTCTACCCCATTGCTAGGGGTCTCTTTTCTTCAAACACACACAAAATGGACCTTGATGCTTCATTTTTAGGGGGCGGTAAATGACTTGATGGTTTGATCTCTACTACGAGTAAATCTGAATTCTTCGTGATAAATCGCCGCATGAATCCTAACATTGGACAGAATTGAGAAAGATAGGGGAAGTGTCGCACATGATGTTTATCGGCACAATTTTTGCAAGTGTGATGCTTGTACCTTGATCTCATTGGTTGGGTAATGTGGGGAACAAGATACAATAGGTTAAATGCTCATAACTTAGGGCATTTTTTGATTAAATGTTATGATATGTCACAAAGAGCACAAGTAGGTGATGGTGAGGTATGTGTCTGTTGAGATCACCTATGACCGTGGGTGGAGGTTGATGGACCTGTCGAAGGAGAGGAGAAAGAAGCTTCTTCGCTTACGACGTAAAAAATATTTTTGGAACCATCCTCTATGGAGAGTAATGGGGAACTGGATTGGGTGAGTGCTACTAATGCATCTTTGTATCGAGGAACTTCGGAGAAATCATGGGTATACTTCTCGTACTCTACACAAATGGCAAATGCATGATTGGTGCGTAATGTTTGATATGTGTGGGTGTGTTCTTATCTCGATAGATGTTGGAGGGTTTACAGTATCTTTTGTGGCATGTAGAAGATATTTTGAGCCCTTTTAACTTAGGGAACTTATTGGTGGGGTGCCCTATGGTTTCACACAAAGAGCAGGGTTGAGGGATCCTAGAGGAGGGATCATTTAGGGCTTCCACCTTTTTACCATTTTTTATTATCCGTTGGTTTTGGTTTAGCTGGTGTTGGTACCAACACTGCTTGTGGCGTAGGTGGTACCTAGGTATTCAATGTATGGGGTGTCTTATTATCTTCAGGAGGAACAAGGACTACCCTTGTTGCAATGTAACATGTGCTAGATGGCGTGGCCTTGGGGGACAAATACCAAACTAGTATTGTGAGGGCTATGTCAAGCAATGGGAGCATTACGATGACTTGGTGTGAGACAAAACTTGATGGTGGATATAAGAAAGGCGTATTGGTGATAGAGTTAGGTAAGGAATTTGGGTTTGTAATAACGTGGTTATCCAAAATTGGTTCTTTCTTCTGGGTGGTTGCTTGATACAAGGTCTTTTATTCTTCAGTTGTGTGGGTTGGGGTGTCTGGAACTAATTCTCGGGCTTGGGTAGTTTTTGATGAAGTCATCATGAACACCAGTACTCCGGTATTTGGGACAAGCTCTTGTCTTACCAGAGGGTCCCCTAGGAATGTTCCTAGGAGATTTGATGGCTTAAACTAGCCAGGGTTGAGCACAGTGTAAGTAGTGACCACCTCCTGGGAGGATGGTACTAAGGGCAACACGCCATCTGGTGTGGGTGAAGTTGTTTTCTCATAGAATGTGATTTTATCAATGGTAATGACCTTCCCATCGTGGGGTAACATCATTGTTCTGAACATCAATGAGGTGACTACCAACACTTCATACATATAGCTTCGGCCCAATATGATGTTGAAATCCAACTGATGTTGAAATCCAACTGGGCTGAAAGGCGTTCATCATATGCTCTGAGCATTATGTCGAAAGACTTAAGTTCAAGGGATGCTAGTTTTTTCCAAACATATTTGGACATGATGCATGTGGAAGGTCCTTCGTCGACGATGCAACCATGGATATTGATATTCTGGACTGAGACATGGATTTGGAAACTGATGGTTGAGGGTAGTCGTGGAGTAGATTTGTCCATGTCAAAGACCATGAGTCGGGAATTAGATGGGTCAATTGTGTCTAAAGAGGAAAGTAGGGCTTTCCACTAGGTTGGGCACGTCTGTAGGACTTCAAGCATTGACATAGTTGATAGTGATTGAGTTAAGTCATCAACTATGTTGTAACTATGGGAAACTTTTGAATTGGGCCCTATGCACTGTAAGGGTCCTTTTATCATTTTAGGCATGGCATCTACGGACGGTCGCTTGATCTTCAATGATCCAGTAGGTATGGTCGTAGCCATGGTGGATGGATTAGGCTCTGGGGGAGTCTCATAAGTTTGATTCCTCTTTTGTAAGATGATTTCCTCTCATGTCATGAAGATATCATGGTTAGAAGCACTACTGAGGTTCCCTCCAGATGGTTGAGTTTGGGGAGTTTGTTATTGTGTGTTAAAGATTCCCTGATGGGGGTAGGGTTCCTGCATGACTGCATTTTGTTGGCCACCTTGCCCCCTACTAACTTGTATCCTTTTCAACTTAGGAAGTTGAGGACAGTGAAGGGCATAATGATCGTACTCCCCACAAATAGTGCATGCATGATTAGTCCAAAGACTAATGTTCTTGCCCTATTTCTGTGAGTTATTATACTTCGTACCCTAATTTTGGTTTCGGTTGGGGTTATCCCTTCCCGGTGCCCTTGGGGGTCGCTGGTGATTGCTACCTCCCCTCTCGAGTTCTCCCTTTGGCTTATTTTTAGGTTTTTTCCTAGCACTATTAGAAGGACTAACAAAATTCAGTTGTTCTTTTGATTGATGTGGTGAAGTGAGAGATAGTTGCACTAGATTCACCCGTGCATTATTTTTATTTGGCGGGATATTCTGTTGAAGTGCTGGAAAATGAGAGTATTGGTTCTCTTATCCCTGTTTAACGTACTTATTCGTGGGAGTAGACGCCTTATCCGTACTCCAGGAGGAGTATTGATTTCCCTGAGGGGGATGATACAATCCTCCTTGCACGGGCTAGTGTTAATTAACCCTATTGACTATATTATGCATAGGTGCGGCTTGACCATTATAATACCCTGTATTTTTCAACGGTGGTGTAGCATCATATGATGGGCCATTAACTGGATACGTGGGGTATTGATAATTATTTTTGTAATGTCTTTAGGATAGGGCCCCAATTAGTTTGTCAGCAATATTGGATGTGCCTATGATTTCTCGATAAGACTGCAAATGTAGGACATCTTAGAGCACGTGATAAATGTACCTAGACTAGTCATAGATAAGCTCCAGTTTTTGGGTTTACTAATGGCTTCTTCCTCAGTTTGCGGGAATGTTTTAGCCATGTCTTTAGAGATTTCAGAGGTGAGGGATCTCAAGAAAATGTCTAGGAGGACTTTATCTTCAAAGTCAGTTTTGCACAGGCTACAACATTTCCACCATTCATGGATATTATCTGAGATGTGTGTAGCTTGTATTTTTTTGAAGTTGGTTAGGAGTTCCAAACCCGAATCATGGTGGATCGAGAGTTGGAAGAAAGTAAGGAAATTAGTAGCTAATGAGTTAAAGGTTCTGTGAGATGTAGAGGGTTGGTCTATATACCATTTCGCAAAGGGCCCTGTTAGGGTGAGTTGAAATAGTCGTAATCTAATAGTATCTTATGTTATACTATTAGACAAACACCATAGGCGAAACATCATGACATGGTTCCTTGGGTCTTCGCCCTGACTTCCCTTGAAGTTTGGAATATCTGAAGGGATCTTTATGGGCATAGTTGGCCAATTTTGGCCATGTTTGATCGGGTCATTGGTTAGCTTACTTAAATCTAGGAGATTTAATGAAGCTAAGAACGGGATTTGTGCATTACCTGCCATTGCAAAACGATTCTAGGCATCTATATGCAATGGAGTCCTCTGTGGGGATGTCATGGGAGAACTACCTCGATGGGTATCTCAGGGACTGTCTGGAGGAGAGGTGTGTGCACTCCCAAAGGGGGTAGCATGTGGGGACCCTTCAGGAGTGGTGAAGGGTGTACTTTGCTGAGGAGGAGTTCCAAGAAAAGATGCACAAATAAAGGAAGATCCAATAATGGTGGCTGAATGCCCTCCTCTCTGCCTAAATAGTGGGAGTCCTGGCACACCTCCCAGTAATGGGGGAGGTTTAAAAAACACCGAGATCAACAGGGAGATGTGGGGTCCTTGTTATAGACATTTTTGGGCACTTCTGTTGCGTGTGGAGCATGATTATTCAGAGGTCTTTGTTTTCAGCCGGATGTATACCCCAGGAAGTTTGTACACCCCTCCATGCGGGGGGGACTTGTCCCCATTGCGGCTGTTCATTAGGCGGATGATCTGACGGTAGAACTTATGTTTAGTTTAGGGTTTTTTGCCCTAGAAGGCAACCCCTCTCTTTGTATAAGGGTATTGTATTTGAGGCTGTAATAGATGTGTATTCTGTGTGTGTGAGCGGAAAACAGAGAGGTGAGACTGTGAGAGAAAACAGAGGATATTACAGCGGATTTGTTGTAGGTTGTGTCTCTTCATTTTGCTGGATAAT